>JAUMHH010175441.1:0-15627 GCA_032359455.1 Chlamys rubida
TCCTGTATTTGTCTTGCGTTAGTTATAACTCCTGTATTTGTCTTGCGTTAGTTATAACTCCTGTATTTGTCTTGCGTTAGTTATAACTCCTGTATTTGTCTTGCGTCAGTTATAACGTGTTCGCTGTATTTGTCTTGCGTTAGTTATAACTTGTTTGGTTTGTCTTTATTCTGCTTAGTATCTTGGCAATGTAACTAAGGTGATAGACAGGAGAATGTAACTAAGGTGATAGGGAGGGTAATGTTGCTAAGGTGATACATGAAGACGGAGTAATGTAACTAAGGTGATAGACAGTTTAATATGACGTAGGTGATATACAGGTTAGCATGACGTAGGTAATATACAGGTTAATATGACGTAGGTGATAGACGGGTTAATATGACGTAGGTGATATACAGGTTAATATGACGTAGGTGATAGACGGGTTAATATGACGTAGGTGATAGACGAGTTAATATGACGTAGGTGATATACAGGTTAACATGACGTAGGTGATAGACAGGCAAAGTAACTTATTTCACAAAATCAATAGTGCAGAGTGATTTCAAATCGTAATAAAACAATGTATATCATTACCTTATCCTCCATACCGGATATGAGCGTCTGACTTAACCAAGGATGAAATTGGATGTTGGAGTAAACAAACACGGAGAATAAAACAAGCCATAGGCGCATCATTGTTTGCTCACTCTTACACCATTAATGGTCGATAGTTTGCACTTCACTCGTTGCTAGTGTGTTGTTAAGGAATTTCTCATTGGATCAATGATTATTGTGAATGCAATTTTGGGAAGAAGAAATGTTCTTTAGTGCATAATCATGCTCCCTTTATTTTTTTAAGTTGTAATAACATGACCATATGCTCTAGGAGGAAGCATTATTTTTGTCTTAATTAATTTTATATTCACCTCTCTTTTAATGAAACTTTAGCTAAAAATCTAATTATTTTTCAGTGAACCAAAAAATATAATGTTCTTAATATCCTACAGACCTGTATACGTTCGCTGTTTTACCTTAGGCGCAAGCGCTGCGCTAGTGGTACAGAAATGCTTCATATGCGCTACAGAAATGATACGCAAAGGCTACACCTCAAAATGGAACAGTTAACGTCTACGGGTAAGTAAGTTATATCTTTGTCTTGAAATATGGGTCAAAGAAGTAATAATAACGGAAGCTTCCCGAATAACACTGGATCCTTGCAAACGTATATATATGTTTGTTGGATACGAATCACATAGAATTGTATATGGGGCAAGAAAGCAATTCTTACAGTGTAGACAATATGATGTTGTCAAATTTTCGGAGCAATCCTCTCCTTTATCTTATATGTGTCTTGAAATATATATATATATTTGCATATCATTAATATGCATTACTAAAATATGCATATGTATGAGTTGTTCTTCAGTAGTCCGCCCCCTGCCTTCATACATATATATGTTGCAACGCTGTCTCGAGCCTCAGTGTATCGACCAGGAGCGCTCACACGTCGCTCTAGAAGACACACAACAACAAGCTGTATTACAGGCCCTCAGTGTGGCGTACGTCTCCGGACTTAGAGGAGCCGAACAGTATACTCCTACCTTTTCATGAATTTATCGTTAGGCGAGAATCGTGGGGACGGTCTACTCGCAACAGACTCACAGCGCAAAATGGAAAGGGAGAGAGAAAAGCTGCAACGGAGCAGAATGGAGTTGTGCTTGTGCAGGCGTGTTGTACAGGTATAGAGATGAGCGGGTATTTACTTAAACTCATATGTTTTGTTTAACGTTGGCAGGTTGTAATTTTATGATTACCTGACGATATTTTATATGTTTCGTTTTTCGTATGTGTGAAAATATTTAACTGATTTTTTAATTGTACAAATTAGATTAGAAGTGTTTTATTTTTATATTTAAGAAATATCAAACAACAATAACTATATGTTTACTCTTTTGAGTTATATGTTTTTGTTGTATAATGAACCAGCTTCAATGGGACAGTAAGAATATTGAAACGTTAATATAGGGGTTTGGGCAAATGAAAAGATTTCCTCTTGTTTCAAAATTTGAGCAAGAAAGTTTCGAGTTAACTTGTTTCACATTTTCACATTTTCGATGTGCCTCACCTTATCTGTTTTAGACATGTGAACCACATCGTCTAAACTACTTAGAGATAGTATTACGTTTTTATTTTGTCTTTTTCTATATTTTATTGTCATACCTATTTGCATGTATTCTTGTACTGTTAATGTCAATGTATGACGCGAACAGTCTATGCCAACCTGTCACAATATGTGCTTAATACCTTGTTCAAATTGTTTCATTATGTTTAATATTAATAGGAAATACATTTAATAAGGTAGTAATTAGTTGTTTGTGCCACATGCATGTACAATGCTATGACAACCTGTCACAATATGTGCTTAATACCTTGTTCAAATGTTTTCATTATGTTTAATATTAATAGGAAATAAATTTAATTAGGTGGTAATTAGTTGTTTGTACCACAAGCATGTAAAAATGTTACGTTGTGTTACAATATGCCTTATATATCTTTATCATTCAATTTTCGAGCAGATTTTTTTTTTTCAAATAGACCCAAACTGGTTTTCATTTTTTTGATAGCAGCTTTTAATTATTTCATTAAAAAAAGTTAATGTCCATAGTAGAAATATTATCGGCACCATGGTTTCGTGGTCGTGAGGAACACACAACTGTTCGTTATTGATTTTATAGATATATATGATAAAAACACAATATTGTTATAATCAAGGTTTATCTCCCTTGCAACGGAATATCAATGTCTAACCAAAATACACCATCTATTCAATAGTAGTCTTATTTTTCGTATAACTTTAGGGTGCAAAATGAGATAGGAGTTGGCGAATTCACTAAAGCATATAATTAATCCTTAAAGAAATGACAATTGAACAAACAAACCCAACAGTGAATGTATTGAATGGAAATCCCGTCTGTTTAGGGGTCATCCGTATTACTTTAGGGTTAAACGAATGAAACGTCATTTCTTGAAAGTTCCAAAATGTGTGTATAAATACAGCAGCAAAGAGTAGAAGATGATGATAAACTATTTCCTAACAACGTACATCTTAAAACTATATCAGGTAATGCATTTTTATATCATTTGTTCATGTTAACCGTATTAATTACATTCCAACTACACATGTTTTGTTAAATCATATTCATAACAGCTTTGCATTAATGTTTCCTTGTGATACGTAACAAACTGTTATTTAACTTGTCACATAGCGTCACCTCACAGGGGAAATTCACCGGTCGTGATTAACTGCTCTATGAACTACTACTGAAAATTGTAACTAAGATTTGAACACTTTTTTGCGGCATTATAAGTATATGTTTCTTGATTCATTTCTGAAAACAAACGATACCTTTCACGAGTTTCATAAAAAAAAATATTAGAAAAGTATCACATGTATAAACAAAATGTAATCTGTAGCCGGGCAAGACAGGCATGCGCACTCCTGACTTGAGATTGTTCTACAATGGTTCTAACTACCTGAGCTACATGTCTAAAGGAAAAACCTACTACAACTGTTTTTACGGTTACATCTAAAACGAAATTAAGAGGAGGTCACTGCATGTACAAAATATCACAATACCTTTGGACAGGGATCATAACGCATAGAATGTTATTTTTCAGTTAGCATTGATATAAGTCAGTTTTTTTAGATTCGATATGTTTTGTATAGAAGTTTTATATCAAATATAAAACAAACACTATAAGCAGTATTATTAGATTCGATATGTTGTATAGAAGTTTTATATCAAATATAAATCAAACAATATAAGCAATATTTTAAACTGATGTATTCATCGAGAAAAACTTAACAAAGTAGCATACAAAAGACAAATACATAGATATGTTGGAAACGAGATGATTTTAAGTTAAAAATAATATCAATAACAATAGTATTAAACACAAAAGTCATTACATATGTATTTATGAAAACGCTTCTATGAAATCACTTCATTCGAGGGGAATATATTTTCGTTTTTAAGTTAGTGAAACTTAATCGTCGAATTCATATTTTCTTTCGTAAATTCATGACTTAAACAACTGCTACTACAGAATAATACACACTTCAATAGTTCATCTTATTGTTAAATGCTTAAATACCACAGGGACATTTCACTGTTATCAAGGTACATTAGAGTAACATAAAATATTTGAGATCAATTCGCGTTCTAGTCTTTCGATTGAATTGTTGCCTGGATATGGTTATATTGAAAATCTAACATCTTTGAATTCATTTTTTCATGAATTTACACCCAACGAAATATTGGTCTTTTGATAAACCACGTAATTCAAATTCAATGAAACTAAATGATTCCTCAAAAATATGCAATACGGAATTTGGCTCCAATAATATAGCTAGATAACAGAATGGTGAACGTAGCACACAGATAGGCGATCACACCTTTAAAATCTGATACAATGTAAAAACATGAATTACACTGATTTTTCGTCCTTCTAATTATCATCGGTGTTGCTTGGGGTCAAACAATTGGAAAGTTCAAATAGATTTTAGTTAAACTACTGAACATCTATTAACAAAAGGGGAAGTACGTAAACCCCTTTAATTTATTAATTAAATCAATATTCCATTGTGTAAATCTGTTCATAACTACACTAACTTTATTTTAGTGAATTACATATGTAGCAAAATATGCTTACAATAACACTAATTTTATCTTAGTGAATTAGATAAACATAGACCTGTCAACAATAACTAGTATATATAAAAAAAAATCACTGATATTACACAGAGCCACATTGACAGGTTAACAAAAGCACGAATCGCATGTAATAATAAAGAAGACAAAGAAGAAATAGAATAATTAACAATTAAAACTTGATTGTAAAAAATGTTTAAATGTTATGGTAATCCTCCAAATATACAATATATTTATATACATACAATTATTACATTTAATCATCTTTGTTCGTAGGAATATACATTGTGCATTTATTAAACGAATTTAAACAATAAGTCAAGCACTAAAAAATGCCGTGTTAATAATATATGATGGAATGTTGAATGTTTATTGTTCACGCTTCATTGATCACAGTCATGACTCATCAATGTTAATGTGTGTGTAGGGGGTGGGGGAGGGATTGGGGAGGGGGTAGTTTTGTCAAAGTGTCACAAAGCGAATCAAGACTGAGAAAAGCAACCACTTCCTGTGCATTAACTGATTGATGTGTTTTCATTAGAGGAAGTATTTTCAAAAAAATGATATTGTTCGAAATTTTCATAATTATCAAAATCAATGTAATTAAATTCTCATTACATTTTGTTTTTTGATAGATATTTGAACTCCGATAACAATACAGACAATATCCTGTCCGAAAATACTCATTGCTTTCAGTTCTTCACATGTATTCATAAAAATATTTTTTGAGATTAATCTGAGATTACATTAACAAGTAATTCAGATTATTTCATATGCTGTTAGTCTGCAGCTGAACTTTTTTTTCTTGTACGGCTTGCATAAACACTTTTGTAACATTCAATAATGTGTTGAGTCTAAAAGTTGTAAATTTTTAATATTGTAATAGGGTTTGAAGGTACCTTTCTCCTCCCTGTCCTAAATTAAAGAAATGGCCATTTGAATCATTACGAATGCTTTTTGGCTCTCTGCATCGATTCACTTAATTTTTAAATATATGCTTCATTAATTCGAAATGCTGTCGATTGCTTTCTGTACTTAGCCTATTGTTTAATACCATTTCCATGTTAAATGCTGATTCTCTTTGTGCGGTTACATCATTGGGAGTATACCAACAAAATAAGAGGTGTCAGTATACAACATGATATTGAGGATGGGAAAGGCTTAATGAATATAGGCCTACATTCTAGTTTATAGTATCGCTGAAGTTAAATATGTCACTGATATTGCATATATTAAATCAATTAAAAGTAAGAAGTAGTATCTGTTTACAGCCGTTTATATACAACAAAAAATATTATTAGATATTTACACCAGTGAAAAAATAATATACGTAAGAAAATGTTGATACTACGAGTCTCAAATTAAGATTAAACAGGTGCATGAAACGCAGCAAGTCAACGATTTATTAGATAAAGTTGGAACTTTAAATTTGTAGAACAAAGTCTTCTTTTTTCACAATCAATACAATTATTATCAATGGATATGTTGAATCTTAACGCAAAGTATTTTCCGGATGAGGTTTGCTATATTGTTTTAAATCAAGTATTTTTAAGAATATTTTTTCTATTTCGTCTTTAATCATCATTAATTTCTGTGATATCTATTTTTAAGATGTGTTTTATTATTCAATTAAGCACTCATTAGGACAAGTTCTTAGTTATATAAATTTATCCAATGACTAACTTTTTACCTTGGGAATAAATACCTGTTTTATGTCCTACATACATGGTTTGAATTATTCAATGGGATATCTAACTTAAATCTTACAAACGTATTTAAATTGTACAAATTCACATTTGAAAAAAAAAGCATTTTTACATACTTGTCTTTAGTTGAACAAATTCCTATCTGACATTACTTTTTTAACTTACGTAATTTAATTGTACAAATTCATATCTCACATAACTGTTTTTACATATTTTTTTTTATAGTTTTACAAATTAATATCTGATGAGTTTTCAACATACTTGATTTTAATTGTATAAATTAACATCTACCATGGCTTTTGTACATACTTGTTTATAACTGCACAAATTCATATCTGACATATTGTTTACATAATTGTTGTTCAATGTACAACTTCTTAGCTGACATAACTTTTGAATTACTTGTTGTTCAATGTACAAATTCATGTCTGACATGACGTTTTTTTACATACCTATTTCTCATTGTAATAATTCATATCTGACATATGTTTTACATACCTGTTTCTCATTGTACAAATTCATATCTGACATATTTTTTACATACCTGTTTCTCATTGTACAAATTCATATCTGAATTTGCATTGTGTGCATACACTGTTCTTGTTTTTAGTTGTTCACAATTATACCTGACTTATGTGCATACATATGTCTTATTGTTCCAGCTCACTTCTGAGAGGAAGGATAATAAATATATAAACAAATGTTTATAACATTTTTACCAGCAACATGTGGGGAGCATCATCGACTTGACAAAAGTTATATCTTTAACTACACCGTAAGGATATTGATATGGAACAGATATGACATCTCTTTTGATGGAGCTGTATGGGGACTACGTTTTCAGTTCCCAAATTACACACAGAACGTGGTGCCTCATTAGTGGCCATTGTTAAGGTACTTTTTGTACTGTAATGATACAAATATGATTTCATTGTATGAGTCTATGAGTCTATTATATAATTTGTTTATATAAAAAACAATCCCGTCATTAACTGTTCAGTGTGTCACCTGGTACAGCATACATTACAATAAGAACATATATGAACTTTGACCTCTTTGTAACAGGTGATATAATTTTGTTTTATAAGTAAGGACAACCAAAACTAGTTTAATGATTTTCCGTTGATTATCAAATATTTCACTCATGTTTGATGATTTACCGGTATAATTATGTTTTTTTAAATAACATACATGTCATAGAGTATATTTTAACAAGAACCCATTATATATTTAAATAATAGAATAAATTAAGAAAATAATGTATGCTACATGTACACAAAGTATAATTGTAGCTCAAAGTGATGCCCGTTTATCCCTCTGCCAGTTGATGAAGGAGTCGGTGTCCTCGGAGATATTACTTTCGGCATCCTTCGAGAATTCCTGACTGTCCATTCCCTTCTTTGCATTAAATTTCCTACGCAGATGAAAACCCATGGGACTTGTCGAGTAGACCTTGTCACGTGGTGACCTCCACTTATAGCACGAACAAGAACATACAGAGAGAGTGTCCTCTACTACTGGTCCGATGGGCTGTTCTTGCAGGTTAGAGACTACTCCGTTATTTCCGGTTATGACGTCACCTTCAAGATGCACTGCATTTCGGGCCGCCACTGCAGCCTCTCTTTCGTCTCTAAGTTCGTCCGCTGTGTTCATCGTAAGAAACCGCAAAACCAGTAAATTCATGGCTGCCGAAATAACAGTTAAACCAAATAAAATGAATAAGATACTAAAAGCAAAGTAATGTGGTTTGCTCTGTACCATATTGTCTTGTTGTAGCGCAACAAAGTCCCCGAAACCTATTGTCGTCAATGTGATAAAACTGTAGTAGAATGCGTCTACATAAGACCAGCCTTCCACATGTGAAAACACCAGGGCACCACAGGTCAGTATTAAGGTGGATAAATTCATTGTTATAAATATTAAATCCGTTTGGGACACCTCTGTGTTTTTCAACCGGAAGCATTTCTTGATTTGCCTCAATGCAAATGTCACAAAAGTGTTTAGTCTTTCACCGACGCTTTGGAACATGATCATACATAATGGAATTCCTGCCAGGGCATAGCACATACAGAAGAGTTTTCCGCCGACCGTTTTTGGTGTACTGTGGCCATACCCTAAAATAATAGAACTGCTATGTTATGTTATGGACATATTGAAATATATGCGCAATGAATGATAAAGTATATAACACGTGTAATGCACACATGTATTAATATAGCTGGTACTGATATTAATTAATACATCAAAGTGTTAGAAAACACCAAAATAATATATATATATTCATATTCGCATCAAACATCTGTTGATTTGTTTTATTACTGATGAAACATGGTTATTCAAAAATCTGAAATCAATATAGCCAGGCCATTGCACCTGAATTAAAAATAGCCTTTGTTGATAATAAACACAACTTAGATATATTTTCTTTTGATTTACTTTTTTTTAAAATTGAATTATGTGGGCACTTTAAGATAATTACTTACCGATTGCTGCTACGACCACCAATGAAAGATACAGAGCACCTCCGAACTTCCACTGAGTGACTTCCTTGTAAGGACGAGACCAGATGACATTGTGTTGAATGCTTTTAAAATCATCGTCTGAAATGTTGTATTTAGTGAGTATCTCGTCTTCCTCCGCAATTAGACGCCTCCGGTTTTCGAGTTCGTACTCGGACTCCAGGGCGTCAAACACAGCCGCCCCGATCAGGAGGTAGGTGAAGGTACACACGATCAGCGAGAGAGTCCGAACGTTCTGTCGCTTCATCATCTGTTACCTAGGACAATACACTAAACTGCATCGTTCCAGTAGAGTCTAACAACAATGGACACATAACGTCTGTTGTTCGGATATCAGAATGGCTCAGAGGGACATGACATATATATGTAGTCCTATAATGCTATTACCAGTAATATCCCTTGTGTATTTATTGACTACGTTACAATAGTCACCAACAATCCTTGTCACTGATAATCACAAATCCTTCTCAAATACGAATGCGTGTCACTTGTGATTTATATGCACGCGATCAAGTATACTCAGTAAAATAGCGTTAAAATATGATATAGTTCCTCTTTCGAGGAATGTAAACATCGAAATCCAAGATGGCGGCCCCCGATGTGTAGATGAGCAAAACCGTTAACCATGTGCGCTGCACGGTGAATATCAATCCCTGCATTCTTCAAAACCAGCAATTATTCGTAATCCTGGCAATGAATCACAGGCTTTAACCCTCAGCCTTTGTTTAAAGTGATAGCTTGGCTTTACCGCGGCAGTGTACGAGTGTAGTACGTGTTAATTCTCTCCAAGGCTATCTCGTGCTCGATCGATACCGGA
This sequence comes from Chlamys rubida, assembly GCA_032359455.1. Classification (NCBI taxonomy): domain Eukaryota; kingdom Metazoa; phylum Mollusca; class Bivalvia; order Pectinida; family Pectinidae; genus Chlamys; species Chlamys rubida. Next base: position 9,737 of record JAUMHH010175441.1, read on the forward strand.
AGTGTGTGTGTGTTTCTCAACGTCACGTTGAATTTCGTCAAAAACAATAAATGGCACGGTGTAGCTACCAGTACATATGCATGCCTTGCTACAGTCTCCGGTTCGTAAACAATAGACATGCCCTCTCCTGAAGTTGTACGCGTGGCTAGCCGTGTCTGGCTGTTTCCTTTATAAATATCTCGCTCTAGGAATTCACAACGACATTGTTTAAATTGTTTAGACATGCGTGTAGTGAACACACGTGCAGCACTGGTTAGCTATGTATAGGACTCGTTCTAGATGGCTTTGAGTTCACGTATCGTCGGGGGGAAAGATGTGCATTTTTATTATGTGTTCAAGATATTTTTTAATACACATACCAATCCCAAGAGGAAATATGATTTGTGAATAATTTAGTATTAGCTTGCCGAGATATGCTGTTCACTTTAAACATTATACAATACAGTATGCATGAGTTGAACCATAAACAGGCTATAAGTCAAAACAAAGCTGATAGCGTGGGCGATAACTGCTGTATGATGCCTTTTTGTGTGTTTTTAGAGTTTCACGATTCATTCGACGTCCTTGAACGTGTTGATGACACGTGCGCACGTGTACATGTGTTCTTTGATTAAAAAAATACCTGTTTTAAGTGTTTACTAAGTATTATCCCATGCAATGTGTTGACGCATTTTCAGCATATTTATTATTAACCTCTTAACTTAAGCTGGATTTTGTTATGATATCGGAACAAGCATACTTATTTTTACTATTACAATTAAAAACTTCCAATACATCTAATATCAAAGTATTACTCTATGTACTAACACTGTACATATCACAATCTGTCATAGTTTGACAAACGGACCAGTCGGTTGCGACACGTTTAATACATGTACGTACATTGTTTCCGTGTAAAATTTAACTTTGATATCACATATTTCAGAACTGCTGAATCCTATTGAAGATACTACAACATCTGATACATCAATATACATGTCTGTAGGTATTTGTGGCACTTACAATGCAGTGTGTTAGAAGCTAACATGCTTCAAAAAGACGGTTTACTAGAACAAATTACCACAACACGCGAGTCAGCAGTAAGTAGATTATTGTCATCAAACGTACACAAGGATAAAATCCGTGCTATAATTCGATATAACAAGACCGCATTCGGAACTATATAACACGACAGCGGAACTATATAACAAGACAGCATTCGGAACTATATAACAAGACAGCATTCGGAACTATATAACACGACAGCATTCGGAACTATATAACACGACAGCATTCGGAACTATATAACAAGACAGCATTCGGAACTATATAACAAGACCGCATTCGGAACTTTATAACACGACAGCATTCGGAACTATATAACAAGGCAGCATTCGGAACTCAGGACATGCCAAAACAAAATAAATTTATTATAGATTCTTAACAAAAAAACAGGATGATCCGGGTAAAGCAGAACAAGGTGACCCGGATGTCAATATCAATGTCATTTCCCTCACCTTATATGGCACCTTTCAGGAAGGTTTCCTTCAGATCAAGGACGTATTTAATTACTTAATTAACAGTATTATTGGGTGATGATATTATGGCGACGGTAAACGTATATGGCAGATTTGCATCATCCAAATTCAGAAGCTTTATTCATTCTAAAATATTTTTTTCGTGAAACGACTATGTATAATACAAAATTTGTATTGATTAATAGGATGCGAATAAACCACATTTATCATCGAACAAAAATGATGTAAATTATTATGCATTGTGTTACTCCGTCTGCTGTTCTACGAAATAGTTTATGTCATGTGTAAACCTAAGGAAAGTGGAGGAATGAAACATAAAAGAACAACTAGAGATAAATTCTGAGATATCAGAGGGTTTTAATCTTGAACATTGAGATAAGATAAATTGAGAAACCAATCTGAACTTACTGAATTCCGTTTTGCCATTATTTAAGAATCACAATGGTTGGCATGTTTGACGAGAAATTCTGTATGACTGATTGCTTTGAAAGATGATTGAGAAATTCCGCATTAGATTGTAAAAGTCGAAGGTTTTGCGGACAAGACTAAAAATACCTTAGTATATCAGTGCCAGTGTGCACTGCCTCCTGGATAGCCGAACTACAAGTAGACGTGAAACCGTTAAAACACAATAAACGAACAGTACCAGTTTGGTCATATGTGTACGACAATCAGACCAATATATGTCACAGGGAATAGTGGAAGCTCGGTATGGACTCACACTGAACAACAAAAGAATGCATTGTGTAAACTAAGCCATAATTCGAAAAGGAAACCCGTACACGGAGACACTTCAATAAGACCATGCGTTCCGGAATGGACAGCGTTCTCTGTTTCATCAACGATACGATGTAAATCTAGGTCAAACCCAAATAATGTCTTTGCCTCTTATCGAGAACTTTATTAATGACAAAAAAAACCCATCTACATGTACCTTCAGATGACACGAATAAATATCATATTTGCCTAAGAGTTCAAGATGGCGACCATACAATATGACCACAGTCTTCATTCAAAGTAGGGCATCAGTGTTGACATGATTATATATAGTCATGGACAAAATGATATACGGGTTGATGAACTAGACTCGATTCCCTAGAAAGGACAGCTTACGTACCTACATGAGGTGACAACAGTCAGACAATGGGTTGTAATGGTCAATCGGCTTACCGCAAACGACCTCTGTCATGAAATAACCAGATATGATCGGACACACGGCGAAAGGGTCAAAGCATTCTCGGAATAGACTGAAACATAGAAAATAGTACGATCTCTTTGTTTACACGATCTGACAGAGTGGGAGACACAACGCTAACCCCGCGGTGTATCGATCCGACACCTCGCCAGCTGGCCCCACAACCATACCGGGGAACCCCTTTGTTTGTCTTCCCGGGACAGATCGATGGGGACTACTGTAGTACACGTGTGTCTTCCGTTGTCTCCTCTGGAGTTGTATCCGTGTCTGTTTAGTTTGAATTATAAAAATTGACGGAAATTACAAATGTGAAATGGATTTGTGAGTTAATAATGTAGAGTGCCACTTACGGTAAAGGGAACCATCAGGTTAAAGGTTGAACTATATTTCCACCATTGTCGCTGTTTTGAAATATTTGTTTGATCCTTTCAAATTAAAGTGAAAATGACATGCTGTCATACATCTTATATAATTGTAGTTGGGCTGAACTTTGGACTTTTACATTGCAAATCTTACATTTTACAAATCATAACAATACAAAACAAATCAAAACATAACAAACTATACAATACACCATTAAATGAGTGACCAATTTATAAGTCGAACAGCATATGAAAAGAATTGAGAGGTAACATTTACTCTTTGCCAGAAAATAATCCTTTTGGAGACGTCATCTTCTATTCCGTCTTTGCGTATTGCAGTGTTATCTTCTCTTGTGAGCAGGTATTGATTGTTACGTCATTGGTTTCTATATTTTTTTATATATACATAGACCAAACTTACTACAGTATATATAGACAAATTTCACTATATATAGATCAAACTTACTCTATATATACCAAACCTACTATTGATGTATATACATAGACCAAACTTAATATATAAAGACCAAGCGTATTATATATAGACAAAATTTACTTTATATAGCTGTGAAAACAGACAAACACTTAATATATGTAGACCAAACTTACTCTATATATACCAAACTTACTACTGATGTATATACATCATAGACCAAACTTACTATATAAATACCAAGCGTACTATATATAGACAAAATTCACTATATATAGCTGTGAAAACAGACAAACACTAACTATATATAGACAAATTTCACTATATATAGACCAAACTTACTCTTTATATACCAAACCTACTACTGATATATATACATAGACCAAACTTACTATATAAAGACCAAGCGTACTATTTATAGACAAAATTAACTATATATAGCTGTGAAAACAGACAAACACTATCTATATATATAGACAAAATTCACTACAGTGTATATATAGACCAAACTTGCTCTTTATATGCCAAACCTACTACTGATATATATACATAGACTAAACTTACTATATAAAGATCAAGCGTACTATATATAGACTAAATTTACTATCTATTGACAAAACTTACTATCTATAGACCAAACTTATTAAATACAGACCCACCTTACTATATATAGTCCAAATTGTATATTGACTAAACTTAATATATACAGACAGACCAAACATACTATATATAGACCAAACGTACTATATATAGACCAAACGTACTATATATAGACCAAACGTACTATATATAGACTAAGTTTACTATATATAGTCAATACTAGCAATTCAGTGTGATCAGAACGTTCTATATATAGACCAAACGTACTATGTATAGACTAAATTTACTATATATAGTCAATACTAACAATTCAGTGTGACCAGAACGTTCTAATGGTTTTGGGTTTGGAAAATTTTACGATACTACATATTTCTTGCCGGAAGTACATAATTATCGTTATTTGCAAATTCGCGTATTTTTTCTCAAAGTCCGGTTATTGTTTTCCAATATAAAATTAATACTTATTCAATATCACCTCGTCCTATTCTGAACGACACAGTACATGTGGATGTCAGCTAAACTATAACAAGTTAACGTGTAGACTACTCGGATGACGTACTGACGAGATCCTAAAGAATGATGCAGGAGTTGCCAACTCATAGGGGGAAGACTTGGCATGACAATAAACAAATAAACAGAGTACAAGCAAACGTTCAGTTTGAAAAGCTCCGTTTCGGGGACGTAAAACATGCCAAAACACAGATGCTATTAGAAGGTGAGTCGTACAAAGATGGCTTATGAGTCTCGCTATAAGCCACGAAATCAATATACACTCTTTATATATACATAAATTAATGCTGCATATTTATTCTTTCTTGAGATAATTAAATAAAAATGGCTTTGTGATAAAAAAAAAAAGAACAAAAAACTAAACCAGGGCAAATTAAACGGGTACTTCATACGCCCGTCGAATAAGCATGAAACTGTTGCAAAAAAGGTAGCGTTGCCTCCCGCTGACTTCCTTTATTATCTAGTAATGAGAGTAGTCTTTCAAAAAAACACCTTTTCGTAGATGCTACACACATGCTGTCGTTACAAAAGATGAAGGATTATTAACATAATAGCTGATTTAGTATCTGTATCATACTTGTAAATGTACTTAAAGAAATGTGCATCAAAGTTAATGTTAAACCTTGAAATACGAATTCTACAGCAGTCGGCCTCTGATATGATACCTACAAAATTAAGGTACGACAGTAGACAATACCTGTTTCATTGTCTCTTAGCTATTGTTCTTACACAGGTATGCCTACTTTTACCTATGAACTTTCAACATAATTCGACTGGTGTTATGATATATATATATGGCATATTTACATACCTGAAGCAGCGCCCTTCCTGATGAATTTTCGCGAATTCTTACCGTTCTGTCACGTGACACTTCCACCTGTAATACATACCAATAGCTTGTATGACTGTTAAATGAAGTTAGGCTAGTTAAATCAAATGAACGATGAACTGTAAACATTTTCCATAAATGTCGATAAAGAATTAAAGTATGCTAGCAGTGAACAAACGTCAATACATTTAATAAGATCAATTAAGACTGGCAGAATCGTGGTCATAGACAACAACGTTAACCCATTCGTATGTTTCATTTCTGGAAAACAGACGCCTGTTGTTTTTTATGCGCACAAAATACTGTTAATGTGGAAAATAACTTCAGTTGAAAATTGTTATTAACAGACATAATACATGGACTATATTATACACAATTACATATTTACGATTGAATTTAAGGCAACAATTAAGATGTATCTGTCATACAAACACACAGCTACACC
>JAUMHH010175452.1:0-15626 GCA_032359455.1 Chlamys rubida
GTAGTCTTTGGTTAGTATAAAAAGGACAGTGCAGGAAAAAATGATCACGATCTTCGAAGGGGGAACCACATATACAATGTTACCTCAATGGACAACACTACAAAACGTATCCGTGAATGTAGCAATAGACCCCGTATAACGTCTACCCAAATATATTAATTAATTTAATGGTTTAGCTGTGAATTTAATGGGTTTTAGATATGAATTAATCGGTGAATCCTCTCAGAAATTATCATTGATTATTGTTTTAAACGTTCTTGTTAAGACTCACTCGTCAAACCGAATCCCAGTAGAATTACAGACCACACAGAAAACTTTGTTCAAACACGAACGACTCGTTACGAATTTAAAAGTGATGGCCTTCATGATTTTTTGTTAATTTGCATGCAAACAAGATGCCATAAATGAGAAAATGTTAAGAATTAAGAAGAAAGGATTTGGCGTTTTGCATTATCTTACGCTATCAATTGTTCAGGGCTAGACATTTTGGGGATTACTGGTGTAACGTAGGATACTTAAAACCAAATTGCTTTCTCTGATGTTTCCCAAAAAACAACTCAGCCTTCTGTCTCTCTTTGGAGAATTAAAACTAATATTATAAATGCGTGATTCATTTTCCTGTTTCTGTTAACCTTGTATGACTTTTACTACCTTATATTTTAAGTTTTTTTTTATAATGTTTCATTTTAATTTGAAATTCAAAAAAGTATAAAAGCTACATTAGTGCCATATAGAAATATATGTACGACCGCTTAGCAAGGTCGGCGACTACAGTAATATTCTGTTGTTTGTGGTAAAACGACCAATCGACACAATTAAGTCATCGTCAGGGCAGTACTCTGTAAAAGCTATTGAGGTTGCCAAGAAATCCAATCCTGAAAAAGAAACCGTTATATAGAAAATGTCAAACGCGTAGCTGCCATGTAAGCAAATATGCAGTTTCATACATGTCAACAATCCTCAAATGTACTATTTTTAATAAAATAGCTTTACAATACCTTATCGTAACAGATATGTTTGGTGATTTGTAATTTTGAGTGATTCTGTTCAACACTTTAAAGTTTTCATGAGTCGTCGTTTAAGTCTTTTAAGTCGGGGTCAGGGGTCGGGGTTAGGGGTTAAGGGTCGGGGTTATGGGTTAGGGGTTAGGGGTCGGGGTAAGGGTCGGGGTTAGGGGTCGGGGTTAGGGGTCGGCGGTTTGGGAGGGATCCCTTGGATGAGGCTAGATGATAAACGTTGCTTGCACATCTTTTACAATCCAGCAACGCGCGTGGATGTAAATCATTTAAGGATACTTTGACGCCTCCTTATGCTTATGGTATACTTATCATTGACCATGAACACTTCGAAGGAGTGTAGTAGTTGAGTGCGTTTATCGCCAAACGACATCACATGGTTTTTTTCCAAGTCTTCATTCCTGCTGAAGAAGTTTGACTGTTGTCATGTCCTTATTACAGTGTTGTCTACGATCATAGCTATGTTCAAAGACTGTTGACCATTATAATGTTTTCAATTCCTGTGTGGTGTCTCGCGTGGTTCTGAACAAACACCAAAAGGATATTGTACTCAAAGTCGATAGAAGGCATAATATGAACAAAAGAATATTGACATGGAGACCATTGAAAAATGTACAGGAGAGTAAGACCAGGTGTAAAAGCATACAATGTACCTATCCAGGGCAACTGCATTCCATCTTGTGCTGGTCTTTATGTCATATGTGTTTGCCCCTTGGTAAATTTCTCTATGTGGCTTATAATCGTAATCCTATAGCATGACCGAGTTGCACATTGTGACTCTGTTAAAAAATATGTATTCTGATACAAATAAATATATATTATCTTATTGAATTTGTTCTTTCAGGTACCTTAATCACCAAACCGAACGTGAAGGGCATGCTGGGAGGCACGGTCGACCTTGAGTGTACGTTCCAGCCTACGGAGACGTGGTACGTCATGCAGTGGAGAAAACGGCTACCTAATAACGACGGGGAAATCATCTTGGTGAATCTGCCGCCAAAGTCGGAAAGTATGAAGGCAGGTCTGTTCCCGCCCGCTGTCGCTCTATCGCCGGAATGGGCAGACGAAAATATGAAGTCTAGAGGACGAACAAATGTCGGCCATAATGCAACTTCTATCAACTTCAACATAAAACTGTACGATTTCGAGTGTACAGATGTGGGCACGTACGTCTGCGTGGTGACCGGCTCTAGCATCATATCTAAGACAACAGAAGTAGGCATTGTGGGTAAGTTACTTGGTTATAAATAAATTTATCGTGAAATTGTAAACGTGACATGCCTCAATATGACCCCAGGGTTTCATATAACCACTGTCAATGTATGTCTGATGGGAACAGCACGTCTTTGGCACTACCTTTGCAGAAATAGGTCGACGATATATGTACTTTAGATTTTTGTTGAAACATCTTAACAGGTAGATATTGTAGTCTTTTACGTAGCAAGGTAATAGCGAATCAAAAAGGGTATGTCGAACGGGCTCATCTTATTGTGAATTGTTTTAAACAGCTGGAAAGAGTTGCTAGTATTTGATTGGTTACTATTGATTTGTAAGTGATTATGAGTGACCATGGGTGATTGCGTGTTCTAATAAATTGCTATAAGTGTATATGGATGCACATGAGTAACCATGTGTGGTAAATAGTTCTAGTAAATTGCTGAAACTGTTGATGAGTGCATGCGAATAACCAGTTCTAGTAAATGGCTGTGTTTATGGTGACAACTCAATGTGGTAAATTTCAAATAATTAAAAATGGTTGCGAGTGGTTGTTTAATGTTTCAAGTGGTTTATTTAAGCATTAAACTGCCTTTTCTTTGGACAGTTTTTGTCCTGTAATTCTCACAGGATTGCAGACAAATTGAATAAAGCGCTTCAGCGCGTTATGATTAATGTGTCTGCAATCCTGTGAGAATTATAGGACAATAACTTACCAAAGAAAGTGGTTTAATACTTATATTTCCGTTTTCAATTAAAGTTTTTCTTATATTTCCAACCTGTTTTCGCATTTCAAAGTCAAATTTCATGCTGTCTGTCAATGGAACCTGTTCTTGTGACGTCACAAGTACACGCGAATGCTCCCGGCAAAAAATATATTTCGTGGTGATAAACACAAAATCATCAATTTATTTTCAACAATTTAATCAATATATTCCACTGTGAGGATATTCATCTTTTATACAACATAACGACAGTAATTGTTGCGAGTTACATTGATCAACTGTTTTTTTAATCCGGTAGCATGGATGGTTAACAACGAGGAATGCGTATTGCGACAATTTTTTCGTGACGTCAATAATACACTTAATATAGTGACGTCGGTCAAAACGACGTCATTTAGTCACGACGTCGCAAACATGTTCTTCATATCACTACACCAATGGGAATTATGTGAGAGTTATGATCTGATATCTTTCTATTTTGTTTGGTAAGGTTATATAGTGGCAATGCAGAGCAAATGGAAATATATGATAATAAGCCACGTCTAAAAGCATTGTTATATCAAAACTTTAGTAATATTAAAACTTTGTATCTTTAATTCAGCTGTTCCAGGAAGACCTTCTATCAACTCGGAACTATTGCGGGTGGAGGAAAACTTCAATTTCACTCTTGAATGTGTTGTTAGTCTGGGTATCCCTCCAGCACAGGTTACGTGGTACGTCAAGCACCCAGATGACCAGGATTACAGTGTTATCTCCTCCATGATTGGCCCGGAAGACCAGAAAAGTGAGACATGCGTACCAGTTATTAACCAACAGATAATAACGTCGATCACTGAGGAAACAAGCGGAAGTGTGTTTCAGTGTCGAGTGGAGGGACCACTCATTGACAATGAGAATCATCAATACAATGACGAGATAATCGTGGAAACACCAGGTATGTCCATACATAAGTCAAATAGGTCATTTTCTGCATAAAATGGAAATAGCTACACTGTAGTAAGCATTAAAAAATACAGGTTGATATCAAAAGCTGAATCAACAACCGTTGCACTCGTACCACGACTATCCGACAAAATGAAACATGCTGGTATTTAAAATTCTGAATTTATTTCTTGGATGTCGGTTATTTTTATACAAACGTTTGAAAACCCTTTTTCACAAATGCGATAACGTATGATATTTTGAACATGTAGTTCTACCCCCAACGGCCACACTCAAATTTTACTTCATCTTGAAAGTACGATAACAAATAATCAATTTGCTTTATTTGCATTTTTTTTCATTTGAATCATATTTTGTTAGGAATTAGATACATTTAAAACGAAAACGGAAACCGTATAAGAAGTCACCTTTTTCTGCTTCCTGTTCCTTTAGTCTCTCTCGGGTTTTTTCAATTTCTTAGGTTCGCTTCTATGATGTAACTAGTCCAATGTTTTCTTATATCTGTTTTTCATTCTTGTGGTTATGTTTGTATTTTCTTTCAAATATTTATGATTTTCTGTTGATAATTATTCACTACAGAGACTGTACTTGTCAATGCATTCCCGTTATTGGTTAAACCTTTACCCCTTCATTTGTTATGTTATTTTACTTCTTTGCCGTATATCTTTTATTTAAATGTGTAGGATGTGGTCAATTCTCAAAAGTTAAACAAGTCGTTGTTATGCCATCATTTGCTGATGTACAAGAATACGTGTCTCCGGTTGTGATTTTAAAATTTAATCCCGCCTCAATGTCAGAATAAAAACATTAAAAACTTGGTACGAATCCGCCCGACTGTGACATAACCAATGCTCAGGCCTTGACTATTAATATAGTGTAACATTCTGTCAATAGACGTTTGATCGACTGATCGTGAGCTGTTGATCTCAGCTCTGTTAATATAGTGTAACATTTTGTCAATAGAAGTTTGATCGACTGATCGTGAGCTGTTGATCTCAGCTCCGTTAATATAGTGTAACATTCTTTCCATAGAAGCTTGATCGACTGATCGGGAGCTGTTGATCTCAGCTCCGTTAATATAGTGTAACATTTTGTCAATAGAAGCTTGATCGACTGATCGTGAGCTGTTGATCTCAGCTCCGTTAATATAGTGTAACACTATGTCAATAGAAGTTTGATCAACTTATCATGAGCTCTTTGAACCCAGCTCTGTTAATATAGTGTAACATTTTGTCAATAGAAGCTTGATCGACTGATCGTGAGCTGTTGATCTCAGCTGTTAATATAGTGTAACACTATGTCAATAGAAGTTTGATCGACTGATCGTGATCTGTTGATCTCAGCTCCGTTAATATAGTGTAACATTCTGTCAATAGAAGTTTGATCGACTGAGTTCCTGGTCATGGCACCGATAGTCAATATCACAGAACATAATTATCATTAAATCGTAATTTTATATTCACGGCACGTGGTTCTGTTAATGGAACGCGATATACTGTTAGGGTCATGTTGTCTTTTGAATAGGTGTAACTGTACCCAGAAAGGAACTCTTTCGGAACTTTGATATCCAAGTATATGGCTTCGCACAGCACATACTTCAAGAAAGTCTTATTCTCAAAATTAGTTTTAACCTTAAAGTGACCGTACGACCAAAGTCAACGTCCAATAAATAAGATATACAGTTGAATCGCCATTGAAATATCATGTAGTGAGACATGCATACGTAAATTATTTCTTTGAATTGCATGCCATTTTCTTGTGCCACTTTTCTGCAAGTGGCCTATCGTTGGTACTGTCCCATTAGTACAAATGAAAAAAAATCTTCTTTTTTCTCTCAAATATTTTTAATCAACAGTTATTAAAAACGTGGATTCAAATTTTATGTAATAGTGATTTTATGGGATTAATGTATTGCGTTTGCATTTGTTTGAAGAAGGAACCTTATTAAGGTATAAATTTTATGTTGTAATTTAGAACCGATCGTGACTGAGGCCCCTTACGAAGTACCATGTACCGGGAAAAACTGCAACGTCAACAAAACGGCTGCTTTAGGTAATGGTAGATTGTCTTTTAAAACAATTATATAATTATATAAAATGATTACTACTTAATGTTAAACAGTGTTGCTACGGCAAAGACTGCAACATCGTCAAAACTGATAATGTAGGTTAAGCATTTACGTCTTTGAGAACTTGTGCAAATTATTATTTTAAAAGCTGAACTGTTATACATGAACCCTTCACCGATACAATATTTAACTTAACCGCACATTTTGTGATTACGTTTTGTTTTGATTTTAGTTTACACATATTTTAATAGTGTTTTATATATATTTGGTTGTTTATATAATTTTATTTCAAATTTATTACGTTTTGATACATCATAACAAACATTTTCATAATTCATTCAAGTGTGTCAAGTGTTTAATATATTATGTATCTATATTTTCCTTTGTTGTAGAATATAACGGCGCACAATCAAAACCAAGCGTCATTTTCACCATGGCAACATCTATTGGCATACTCATCAGCACCCTTGCTCTGCGGTAGTAACCAGGTGTCGCCATTCCAGTGAGTTAGATATCAAAGTGCTCATAACATGAAAAAATGGTTGGACAAAAGGAAACTTCAAACAAAAAAGAACTCAGGAGTCATAAAGGATGCATTGCTTCTAATACGTCATTTCAGACTGATGTATGCGGTCTCTTTAATGAATTGTTACCATAGTAACGAGTTCATTTATAACTTTGATCGGAAAGGAGTCAACGTGGCAATTGGACAATCGTTGCTATATCTTTAAAATTGTATGTAACACCTTTGCAGTGTGTGATTACCATGGTAACGATCTATAAGTCTGGTAGTAATGCCGGCAGTGTTTATATGGGAACATCGATGCTATATTGTTGAAAAATGTACTGAGCGCCATTGATGTATTGTTATCATGGTAACGAACTGTTAAGTCTGGTCAGGATAACCCTGATTTATATCTAACGTTCCGCTAGGTAGTACACGTATTTATTTCAATCAGCCGTCCAGTACTGGGATACGTCCTCGAGGGCTCTCTCCGGACCTGGCGCCAAGGTCAAGAAGCAGTCGTAATCTTGAGTCCAAATTTAAAATGTCGATAAGATAAATATGTCTATTGAGAACTAGTGTATTTAATGATGTGTAACATAAGAGGACATAGTCAATAATTACGATGTGTACATGTACACTTATGTTAAATGATAATTTTATAAGATATTAAATAATATTCAAATTTGGACTCCGGACATACTTCTTTCAAGACCTCGGAGCCAGGTTTTAGCATAATTCCTGCAGATTGAATATAAGTCACTCACGTCAACAAGCATAATAAAACCGGAAGTATCTAGGTTCCAAGAAATCTTCTTGAAACATTCATCAATATAATTCGGCAAAAACATTACTCCCATTGACTAAAAGTATAGCGTGTCATTTTTAAGGACGACTAGCTGTCATTTAACTTCAATAAAACCACAAAATATATCTATTTAATCCCACTTATAAATCCCGTTTCACATGTTTGTATGCGTAGTGCATCTAGTCTTTGTATAGAATTATACCTTAAAAAAAGGAAAATATTATCCACAATGGGTATTTTATTTTATTTAATTCTCACTATGTCCCCTTATCTTTTATATAAACTATAAACGGTTAGAAAGCACGAAGATAGACAAATTGACAAGCGTCTCGTAGAAAATTACGAAAAGTTAAATATAAAAAAAATGAAATTGTTCTTATTTTAAGAAATAACTTGACCTTTTATTACGTAAATTATGCACGATACAATTTAGGGTACTTTGTCAAATTAGGTACGCTTCAAAAGTCTTATGGTAAGGTCAACCATCTAAATAAATAGAAAAAAAAAATGAAATAATAAAAGCTGTTTGTGAGATTAAATCATTTAAAACATTTAGATTCTCGTAAATGCTAAGTTTGTTTTGAACACAGACAATAATTGAATCATTTTTGAGAGCTTTTGAAAACGTCTGTTACCTTTGTCAAACAAGGAGTGCATATTATCGGTGTCTCGTCTCCATAACACAACTCACTAAGCCGCAATGTGCCGAGGTATTAAAGTCACCCGTCAGTAAATATGAAGACATTTCGTCCAAATGGCACTCTAATACTGCAAGCAGTCAGGGGACGGGTAAAATGTTTACCGATTCCACCTCTTAGAGTATAGTGAGATAAATACTCATTATAAAAAGAATACTTTCGAAATAAATCCAATTACATATTGACTTGACATGCCATTCAGGTAATTGAATTTGATAAAAACCGCGTGCGGAGTACCCACCAATATGTTAATTGGTTGATGGGTTTTATCGTTGTCGGAGTATACCTGTTGACGCCTGGTTTGTCTTACTTTGTGTTCTTTCAAGTTCATATTTAAACATCCTCATTGTATTCATAATAGCATGACTATTCAAACATATAATCATGAACAAAGGGAAGCAACTCTAACATAGTAGAACTACCCCTGGAGATATGTTGAACAAACCATACAACATAGTCTTACATCATAATATGATGTGTAAATCTTTAACAATCATATGATTCCCTGATGTTAAATGCATGAAGTTAACATTTCAAAGACTTCAACAATTCATCCACTTGCACATCGTTCCTGATTTCGCTCATATACTTAAATTGCCACAAATGTATGCGTTTTTCCACCTTTTTGATGATTTTTTTTAAAGATTTTTCAATATTTTTCTCTCATCCTAAAATATCCTGACAGTCCCACAAGCTATAACTAAATTTAAATGAGCAGGACATATAGTGAATTATATGGTTTTGTTTCTATACTCTCATGTTTGTCACATTTTTGTGACGGATTCATACAATCTGACGTTTTTCAAGTCATAAATTGTTACATTGGAGCCAGGGCGGTAACATTCGTTGACCTCAAATATGACGAAGAAAATAATACTTTTTTACAACGCTTAAACACGTGATAGAAATGTAAGAAACGTTCACTTTACTTGTCTTCGTAGTAATATTATTTTCCTACTAAGCTCGCCCAACCATCCCAGGAAAAAAATGTAGAAACTATATATTAGATCTTTAAATGACTAAAGATGTCCCGCAAACATTTTAGATATATGTAAATAAGTGAACGTTTTTGGCAACCGTGTTTTAATATCTTAATTTTATATGAGTATGTATAAAAAATAACGCATTTTAAAATCATACTGAATGAACATTGAGTATTAACTTAAACGCCGTTCAATGAAAACGGGTAAAAGGAATAGGGATCCCTTTGTGTTGCTAGCATAGTACAGCAGGTACGTCGTCAGCTGTGACTTGAGTATAAGGGGGAGATAATCTGACTAAAAAAGCTAGTCTTAATCCACTACGATAATCTGTGTATAATAATCTGAAAACGCCTCATCAATAGTGCATGGTAACCTTCATTGAATCGCGTTCTAAACTCTCCGTTTACAAAATGTATGCGTATACGTTATCAATGGGGTATATCATGAAAGGTCACAAAACACTCACTGATGCTGTGACCTTAAATACTATAATATGGAGGTATCAATTTCGAAGAAAATGAATGTGCTGTATAGTTATATAAACAAAGGGAAGCTGACACGATGTATTAAGAAACCTACCCGGATAATGTGCAATTTAAATGTTGGAATAGCTATGTCTCATTAAGTGTAACTCTAGTTATGTTATTGCGATCGAAATTGTATGTTAACTTATATTTTAGTATCCCTTTTCGTTCACTACCATACGTTTATCATACAGTTTATTCTAACTTATTGAATGGTATCAAGTGTCTCGAGAATGGATTCGGCTCCAATCCTATTTGTTGTAAATTATCATGCCTGTCATGTCTTAAATATGACTAAAACATTTAAATTGTTGTGAAAGGAATCTGGTACCCATTATGACGGATTGTTATAGTGGGCGCTATATCGGTATAGTAGGATTTGTAGTGACTGCTTGATTTGTTATAGTGGGCGCTATATCGGTATAGTAGGATTTGCAGTGACTGCTAGATTTGTTATAGTGGGCGCTATATCGGTATAGTAGGATTTGTAGTGACTGCTAAATTTGTTTGTCATTTTGTGATTTAAATGGCCGCTATGATATCATATTGAAGATTTAAGTGGTCGCTAAAATGTCTAAGAAATTATTTCAGTGGCCGCTAAAATGACATATTGTTGATTCAAGTGGCCGCTAAAACGTCATATTGTAGATTTAAGTGGCCGATAAAATGTTATAGTGTTGATTTCATTGGCCGCTAAAATGTCATATTGTAGATTTAGGTTGCCGCTAAAATGCCATAGTGCTGATTTAAGTGGCCGCTAAAATGTCATAGTGTTGATTTAAGTGGCCGCTAAAATGTCATATTGTAGATTTAAGTGGCCGCTAAAATGTCAGTGTTGATTTAAGTGGCCGCTAAATATAAGTGACCGCTATAATTTCATATTGTTGATTTAAGTGGCCGCTAAAATGTCATAGTGTTGATTTAAATGGCCGCAATATTATCATATTGTAGATTTAAGTGGCCGCTATAATGTCATATCGTTGATTTAAGTGGTCACTATAATGTCATATTGTAAATATAAAAGGCCGCTATAATGTCATAATGTGATTTTAAATGACCGCTTTAACGATATTTTGTATTGCCTTTATCATTCTTTTTTTATTCCGTATTGCCCATTTAGTATTTTATAAGCTTTTATAAGCTGAATTTTATTTTCAAATTTCATGGAACATAAACAACCCCCTGAAAACAACACAATACAGTTACCTTGGGATAACAACGTTTACAGTAAGTTACTGCAATTTGAGTTGACGTCTGCATTGGCTGAACGCGAGTTCATTGTTGTTTTGGCAACAAAGCGCAAAACCAGAGGTAGTCCAAGTATGAGCGGGGAGATGTTCCAAACCAAAATCTATTATATAGGAACACCAGGTTTACAATATTGTTGTTGCATGCTAAGCGACTTTTTTAGTGCGTCACGTGTGCTAATTCCGACCAATAGACGTGAGTGAATTACAAAGAAAAATAGTAATGGCCGCTATAATGGCAAATCCTTATACGTCACTCCACAACACAGATATGACATGGTGTACAACTCACCACGTCTCCTGTAACGTACAGGTACTACTAGTGTACACGAGTGTAGGGAATAATCTTAATATCGTATCTATTGCAACTTCCGGTCGATGTACCATTCACATTGAGTGGTATTGTGATTTCCTGTTCATGTCTATAAAAGCAACAAAGGATTATTCCAGCACCGTTTATCTGTCATGTTAACTTGATGCAATATTTTCATTGTGATGTCACAATCAAACTCACCATCACCTATTTATATTGATTGAAATGATTTAAGTATGTGGTAAAATTATATAAACAAATGACTGGATATGTGTTAAATAGTTTATTAAGTGACTGAATATGTGTTAAATCATATATTAAGTGACTGGATATGTGTTAAATCATATATGAAGTGACTGGATATGTGTTAAATTATATATTAAGTGACTAGATATGTGTTAAATCATATATCAAGTGAATAGATGTTACGTGAAACTGTATTTGTTATATCACGTGGTTTCCTATAAAGGGAAATCAGAGGTTTGTCATTAGGCTGGTAGTGTAGATACATTTATTTGTGTAGTTAACGAATTCCCAACGTAATGTGTGCGTTGTATCATAAAATACTCAAGGAAAGCGGTATTTGTATGAAAGTGGTGTGTTTTTAGCTGACTGTATCATTTGTAAACGTGATACCCTTCTATATCTGACTGTATCATTTGTGAACGTGATACCCTTCTATAGCTGGCTGTATCATTTGTGAAAGCGATACTCAGGGGCGAACAGGCGTTCATTTAACATATTTGTGTTATCATAGTGTTATAATACTATATCTCTCATGTCCATGAAAGAAAAATGAGGTAGAGCGTGGTGTGGACGACTTCTTGGTGAGTTTATATATTGCGTAAGGTAGGATATTGAACTCTTCTTAAAGATAAAATTAAATCGTAGATATGGATTGCATCGTACGCACGGAGGGGTAATGCTAATTCGTAGCCCGTACGCAACAGTTAATTGTATCTCTAAACAGGTTCTAAAATGTATTAATTGTATACTTTATTTTAGATGAATTGTACAATTTATCACTAGTGCAAAGCACCTTTTTCACGTGACTATATTCTATTTATAACTTTCTTCAAATCACTTAGTTATTGGTGGTGTTTGTGATCGCTCATAAGAACTCCTTTAAGCAAACTTTCTCGAAAACGAAAATGAATTACGAGGTAAATAAACTACGACGATTGTGCATATGTGTGGTATTGTTTTATAAATATATATACATATATGCATATTGAAATTTTGCAAAACCACTCATAACTATTACAAGGTATTGTTGTTTTTTTGAAACTATGAAACAAGACTTCGAGGATGGAAGAATAATTGCTTTTATCAAAGCATTGAGAGCGCTAAAGTTTCGGAACTCATTCTTGTTTCATCCGTTGATTTTATCAATATTTCAAGATTTAAGTTATTATGTCTATGCATCATGGCGTGTGATTGTAGCTAGTACGACTCTGGTGCTTACTGTGTCTACAAGTATGTGTGTTGCAATTATGTATGTGTATATTGCAATTAATGCTTTGTCATAGAAACATATGATTGTAGTATCTAGAATATTTGGTCATCGTCTGCTGAAATTTGTTAAACCTATGTTTTCCTTTTTTTCGCATATCTTTGTAGTTTTTATAAAAATAAGAAAACAAAACTAATAGTTTATCAATGTAGGATGAGTAAAATCAAAAACATCTACCGCGAGATTCTACGATAAACCGCGATATTCTACGATAAACCGTGAGATTCTACGATAAACAAAACTGATGGTTTTAATCGAATTTGTAAATGTTTTGACACAATTGACTTTTTGCGATCATTTTGAACTGAAACTACCAATTCAAACAACATGGTACAATAAAAAGTTTAAGAAGGATCGGAATTCTTAAGACATTTTCTCTAATAGTTAGAATTTTTGAGATCGTTATTTCATGTATACAATACATATACAGGCGAAGTAAGATAACACAGTTACACCCTCTCCAAACATATACGATATAGGTGAAGGTTTCCAGAACTTCATGCATTAGCAATGTCAACGAATCCTTGCAGTACCAGGCAGCTTTTGTCGTTGTTGGTGTTTTTTTGGTTCAAGTTTAAATGTTTGTGTTGATACATGAGTATACAACAGGAGTTGTGTAATTTGAAGTGTAATCTCTCTTATATGTAGTAGTGATTTTGTTCAGTTTTATGTGTATATTTTAGTGTTCACGAAGCTTTACTAAAACATATATATTCAGTGTTTTGCAGTTCAATGTCATACAAGTTTGTAAACGTGATGAATTTAAAATATTTTAAATTTTGATTGAAAACAAAGGAAATATAAAGGATGTTAGCCGTATTTACTTAACCGTACTAGTAAGTATGAATTAAAGGATTTATTTTTTCCAAGTGACAACCAACGAATTTAAAAAAAAAACAACGTTTGAGTATTCATTCATACACGAAAATAAAATTATGTTTCCAATTTCCTTTTCGAAAACGAGTTAAACACAGTTTTAAAACGATAAACATAGATCACCGGACGCTGTGAAACAAAATATAGATCTTCGGTAACTAAATCATAAATTAGTAAATATAATGTCATTTTAATTATAAACATAGCACCATTTTCATAAGTTGATCAGAACTTCACGTTATAGTGATATGTCAACCCACCATAATTATATAGCGCCGACGTAAACCTGGTTTATATATAGACGTACAGAGTAACACAGATATATGTAACGCTGTCACGTGATGTCGGTACCTGTACCACAGATTTGCTTTATACACCTTTATACAGGTAATGTAACCTCAGCATTCCTAACCTTTTCCTACCGAATATCAACGTCTTCATACTCCGTCTTACCACGGGACCTTGTTCATGTCTGCATGCTTCCTTTGTAAAAATAAATATTTGATTATTAAATTATTAATTTTGTTAAAACTTTTGCAATTTATCGGTCGTCAAAAATTAAAATGATTACTTTAACGATTTACCTGCATGTTGAATGAGAATTTTCTTTTTCAAAGATACTATGTTTCATTCCTTCGTATGGGGTTATGTAATGATACGTTATTTATTTAAAATTAATTGCAGGAAAGATTAAGTTAAGCGTTATATAAAACAACACGTAACGCTTAAAGAGTTGGGGACAACATAACCAGACATGTTCCTCATCAAAACGTTGTATACACGATTTAATGTCATATATATATTTATATATCAGAATTATTATAATTTCAAAGGATATCTAATTCTATCGCAGACGTTCTCTAGTTATGAGGTGTTAAAGGAGTGTTTGATTGTGTATATATGTACCAAAGGGTAGTGTGTACCTGTATTTAATCCTGAATGTTGTAAACAGATTGTCGGCAAATGAAGTGTAGCACACATGTCATATGTTATCAGTAGATCACAGTCTATGTCATGTTCTATTGGTAGATTATGATCTATGGCATGTTTTATTGGTAGATTATAATCTATGTCATGTTTTATTGAAAGATTATAATCTATACCATGTTCTATTGGTATATTATGATCTATGTCATGTTCTATTGGTATATTATAATCTATGTCATGATTTATCGGTAGATTGTAATCTATGTCATGTGTTATCGGTAGATTGTTATATATGTCATGTGTTATCGGTAGATTGTAATCTATGTCATGTTTTATTGGTAGATTATAATCTATGTCATGATTTATCCGTAGATTGTAATCTATGTCATGTGTTATCGGTAGATTGTAATCTATGTCATGATTTATCGGTAGATTGTTATATATGTCATGTGTTATCGGTAGTTTATAGTCTGTCATGTTTATCTAGTAGACGATAGTATATGTAATGATTTCTGTTTTTCCTAATGTGTCTGCTGTCAAGATTTTCTAATAAAAAAGGAAAATTTATCAAATGATGTAAGAACTTATTTGTGAATAAATGACAGCCGATATCTACACAAGTGTAAATTAACAATGATAAAAAGGCAACTTGTATTTGTCCATCAACACAATAAGGTCACGCAGGGCCACATAGTAGTCTAAACAGTCCATCAACACAATAAGGTCATACAGGGCCACATAGTAGTCTAAACAGTCCATCAACACAATAAGGTCATACAGGGCTACATAGTAGTCTAAACAGTCCATCAACACAATAAGGTCATACAGGGCCACACAGTAGTCTAAACAGTCCATCAATACAATAAGGTCACGCAGGGCCACATAGTAGTCTAAACAGTCCATCAACACAATAAGGTCATATAGGGTCACACGGTAGTCTAAACAGTCCATCAACACAATAAGGTCATATAGGGTCACACATAAGTCTCACCGGCCAATCAACACAATAAGGTCATACAGGACCACACAGTAGTCTAAACAGCCCATCAACACAATAAGGTCATACTATTGACACTATTAATCGTAAGAAATTGTTTTATAAGTTAGCAAGGATTATGGTCACTGGAAAAATGTACACTATCGTTAAATCCATCTATGAAATGGTTAGATCTTGTGTAAAATATGAGTCGGAGTTATCTACCTTTTTCAATGTCACAAACGGGCTTATGCAAGGGGAAGGGTTATCTCCCTTTCTTTTTTCTCTTT
>JAUMHH010175463.1:0-15625 GCA_032359455.1 Chlamys rubida
CGTGCCCCTGTGGTCTGACTGCTGACTCTTTTATCAGGTTTTATGTCGAACGTTCCCTGATATTAAGGCTGCCATATTAAAGAAAAGAAAAAAAAGAGAAACAAATTATATAGAAATTCAAAATCAGACAAAAATAATAACTTGATGTTAAAGTCCCTTGAATGCGGTATGCTACTTTACTGACTGTGGCATGGATCTTAAATGAAAAAATTCACATCTAAACGAAACATGAAACGTGTCTACACTTTTTTAAAATTACACAAGAATGTATGCATCGATTGTGCTTAAATAGTTTGTAATTGTTGGTCCTAATGACCTTTCTTGTGTTGATTGGCCGTTAAGCATGTAATCATAATAATATCTGATTTATTTGATCATTTCAACTGATTTTTTTCAACGGGAGGTAACTCTCACACATATCACGGCTATCACATATAAAGTAGGAAGGTAACATACATCTTTTAGTTCTGTACTGTGTTTTTTGTTTGTAAAAGGTATTTTTTTCATGTTATATATGTAAAATTGGTCATTTCTCATTTCCGTCCTGCCGATGACAGATGAAGATCTTTGCTTCAAACACCGACGCGTGATTTACTGCCGACGTACGTCGCTGAGTATGACGAACCTATTTGACCCCTTACAAATGGACAAGGAAGAGGAGACTAACCAATGCTTATCAGCAGCTCAGAAACGCTGTACATTTCCGCCATCTCGGACGAGAAACGGAATGAAAATTTTCGGTAATATATATATCCAACTTTGTGTTTGTTAACCTCAAGTTATTTTCGGTGTTAGACTCATTTAATTGTATTTGCTATATAAAACTCCGAGCTGGGTAACACATAGAGGCGAATCTTTTCCCCCATACTTGCCCGTGAAAGACAGGAAATAACCCATGAAAAGATAAAAAAGGAAAGACAGTCTACACGCGCTATGTCGTCACGACGCATTTTTGCATACTTGACCTCTGACATTTGAATGCGTTTAAATTAGTTCCGTTGGTTTGACAGTTAAATTTTCATTAATTTTGTTTAAAACTTATTGAAAATAAGTGCAGTTTATGAACTAAGACAAGTCTACTCTATGCACACTACAAAAAGTCTTGGCAAGCGTCGGTATAGATCTGAATGGTTAGTGTTAGTCACTAATTGACTGGTCATCTTTTAGAAGATGTTATCAGATCAGGGATTGGTCAGTTTAGTCACGTAACTGGTCATCACTGCAGTCATCAGCATCTGAAGAGTTTTTATTTTGCGCCTAGAATTTCATGTTTTCTACCACCACCCCAACAACACGACCATATTCAGATGATGCCTGGGGTCATAGCAGCTGTTTTCCAATTTCAATAAGGCTTTTAATTGAGTAAACACTTGCCAGTTGTTTGCGAGCATGGATAAATCGTACCTCCCCATATAAAGAGTTGGAGCACCCCGCTCTGCAGCATATTTTGGGCATTTTACATAATTATGTAATTCGTAAGTCCCCCAAGAATTATTAATTTACATTCAGTTCATCAATATTGCTCCCTTCAAGTTACTTGGCTCGGCCAGCAACAACTGTTTCTTGACATATATTTCCTTGCCAGATAGCCAAATCAAACTGAAGGTAGTACCAAACACCACAGCTGTTATAGCCCCTTAGCCCAAATGTATTATTTGTGTAATAGAATTGTAGTATTTAATCTCAATATGCCTTGTTTGTCTTTTGTTCATAAAACTTATTTTTATAAGCTATATAATACAGTTGTTAATTATCAAATGAAAAATTCTAAGCTTCGATTACAAATTGGTGAAACACAACAAAGAGAAAAGTCCTAATACGGTCTAGCGAGTCAATTCCTGTTTTGGATATGAGAGGAAACTCCTATCAGGAATGGGGAGGAGAAGAACTCTATGTGAATAAGTTGTTACTGCATGCATATATCCCCATAAACCTCAACAAAACAGGATTCAATCCTTAACTAGACTGCAGTTTGGAAATTCAACAGTCCGTGGTGATTTTGTATCTTTGCGCGGTTTGAAAGATTCTTTTTCTTAGTTTCGATTAACTCCAATAAACTGTTACTATTCTGAGTTTAACCATGGAACGCTGTAATTCCTTCCGTAAATAAAGATTGAGATCACTTTTATTTTACAGCGGGACAAAACCCATTGAAAAATTATCGTAGATTAGAATCAGACACGGACAGCTCGAGCAGGGACAGTATTTCTACGTCATCATCCTGTGAGACCACAGACCAGGAACCGGAAGTGGTATTACGAAAGAAGCCAGAGCAAAGTATCGACCGCAATTGTCACGCAAACAAAGGTTACCTGTGTGTTGAATCCAAAATACCGGACGCAGAACTACCAAGACTGGAGTCAAACTGTCCTCTTTGTAAGGGTAGGATATATGTTTTATTCAATTCACGAACGAAAAGGTCATGTTTTTGTCATAACGATCAAGTACAGAAATTAATCATCAATATGTCATTTCCAACAAAAAATTATGTTTTTTCATTTCTTTTATAAACAACTGTTTTTTCCTGTTACAGCGGAAAGCAAGGATAGCAAGGAAAGTGGAGTGACACTGAACACGTGACCGGGAGTATAAATCTTAATTGAATAAATAGACCTCAAAGCCAAAAATAACGTTGTTAATTAACCACACTTTCTGGCACTTCCGGTCGCTATCCGAAGATGAAGTCGGGGTTGGGATGTTTTTCAATGCTGTACAGCGACACACTGCCCGACGCGTCACTGATGACGTACGCCATCGCGTTGTTGTTTGGGCTGTCGGCAGCGGAAATTAATCTGGATAATATGGCAGGAAAGTTTAATTATTTTGTCATGACATCAATATCACAGTTATTTTGAACTAGCAGGATGTGTATTTGTATCCCGATTACATTAATTTCTTAGAAATAAGAAAAAAGATAAACAGTCAGAAACTCAAGGATTTTGAATAAGTCAATTATTTTAAAAACTTTCTGTATTAACCAAATGATGGTAATTATCAAAAAAAGAAAAGATCATATTATAAAAAAAAGAAAAGATCATGTTATCAAAAAGGAAAATATCTCGAATGGGATTAGAACAAGATTATAATCAATCTTACCCTATTGCAGAAATATGGGCGTCACCAGCCTCGCCCATGTCATACAATTCCTTCCAGACAAAATCAGTTCTGCCCGCGCGATGGGCGCTCTCGAACCTAGGGATGGGTGAACCACTTGTGGAGTTGATAGTGTAAAGGAAGAGGGCGCCGACGGTCTCGCTCCCCACCAACAGGAAATCGGAACCATTCTGTTGTATCAACAGGTCCATCCCGTTCAGTTTTGGGCCCTGTCAAATACCAGCCGTAAGATTTTTACACAAAAAATCAAATATCGACGTTTGTATAGAAAAGAATTATAAATTTGGCATTAAGCATTTTTTTGCCAAAATGACACATCTTGATTAATCTTTTCATTTGATTTTTTTTTGAGAAATATATATATACAAAGGAAATTTGAGCACAAATTTTCAGTTATGTGAAGCCCTTCCGAACAATATATTATAACATACATTAACATGATGGACAAACTGTTACTAATTATTGACCCGGAGTTTTGAGCATGTAGGAACGAGAGGCAGAATGGAGAGTAAAGACAAAGTGAAGACATGTTTCTTTATTTATAATATCTATATTGATGAAATATGTATGAAATATCGTGATCGTGAAGGTTGTTTTTAAAACAGACGACACAAGTCACAACACTGTTCACTGTTCACGACACTTATCTGTTCCATTGTTCGTCACTTCCCGAGCCAAAGTTGCCGTGTCCTTGTTTATTCCATTTCTTTTTTAATAAAACTATGACGAATATTTTGAGGAAACAGTTTTCAGTAGGAAAATGTTAGTGTGTACAAGTTGTAGCTGTTATCGATATAGAACAACATTTGTGTTGGTAGGTTTTATATGGACTGTATAACGGAAATATTAAATATTAAAATAATGAAAACACAATCAAACAATGAAATATAAGAGGCTTCAAAGATAATTTGTTGAATTTACGAACTTGTCATTTCCTGCCTTCAAGAGTCAATAAAGGAGTTGAATTAAGAATTATTCATTGAACTGTAAGATTCATCCTATTACTAAACACGCACTCTGTTTGTCCACCCAGCACCAGGACCTCACAAACATGTGTGGTCCTAATAATGATGGCCCATAACGACTGTCTCTGTGAAAGTGATCCTTTCCCTATTTTCTATAAGAATATTGCTTCTCCAATTAATGACATCGCTGCACGCTGGAAATTACATAAATCCAATTGGAGTCTTTCGATATTTTTGCAAATCAAATTGGAATTATGATTTGAAAACGTTGATGTTCCTATTGCAATATTTACCGAAATTCTCTTCAATATTGCTGAAAAAACAACGGGACATTTCGCTTAAGTCCAAAACCTAAAAATATTGCATGGACGATGAATGTGTTAAGAGACATTTCGAAAAGCTTCTTTTTAAAAACTTTGGAAATCTTCTCTGCATCAAAGACATCCAAATATTTAATATTTTAGGGTCAACAACTATAATAATAAAAACGGAGATTATATTATAGAAAGGCTTCCTCGGTAGCTTTACGTTATGATAGTAATTCAAAATAACTATTTGGCTATAATGAAAAAGAGCCCCAAGACTAGATGTGGAATTTTAGATATGCAACACTGAAATGAATTAAGCTTTTAAAAAAATTGATGAAAACAGAAACAATGCACCACTAGTTGTTACTGCTGCTTACCATGAGATCAGACGTAGTGTCTCGGAGATTCTCGGGAGACATATACGTGATGGTGGAGGGCACGATGTCGGAGTTAAATACGTTGTACATAAGCAACTCCATATGTTTCTCAATCTCATCTCCACTGTCCCAAACGAGGCTCATATCCGTCGTGTCCCAGATAGAGAAGCCACGCCCACCGAAGTGCGTCACTTTTTCCAGCTTATCGGTAAACTGGTTAAAAGAGTCGATATTGCTGACGGTTAGGTAGCCTGCCAACATCAAACAAGTACTGTTAATTACGTTGATGACCATAGCAAGGATACTGTAAATCACGAATTGTCGAGGTTGTTATTCAAATATTTCACAATTACTTACCTGCCATGTTTTCTAAAGTCAAATCTTTATAAAACGTTGCGTTGTTGATCCTTCCTTCGTCGAATTTCTTTGCTGAAGAAACAAAATGTCAACAGCTTTCAGTAATCGCAGGGATAAATGCTTCTTAGTATACATCCTATGGTGAGGCATCTGAACACTTATTCATGGCATAAATATCAAAATTTAAATAGTTAACGTTTATAGGATATCCTGTAAAATATATATTAGATATTTCATATTCTATGAAATGCAGGTTGGAGATAGGTTTTTAAATCAATGTTAAGTTGGCTTGCCATACCATTCTGTCAGCATGTCATCTTACACAGTCCTCAAGAAACAAATCAATTGAATGAATTTGATTGATACTAGAGAATTACCTGCTTATGGAACACAAAAATGAATGAAATATAAAATGTATTCTAAATTCTAGGATAAATGTGAAGATGGTCATTTTATGATCACTAACTTTCCTATCCTCAGCAACAACATATCAGCCCGCCCTGTTTACGGATTTTACGTGTTACAGTTGAATCGCTTTCTACAGAGCCAAGTATTTATACGATGGATGTAATGTTAACCAATAAGCTACTTAGCCAGGGTGTCCTACCAGAAAGTCTTCATTCTATACTGAAGAGAATGTTAAGTCAACATCATTAGTTGAGTAATGGTGTCTGGCATGAAAACAACATGTGCATAACATCGCTGATGATGAGGACTATTTTGCAGATTTGACAGGAGAAACTATGACGGCGCCACATTTGGTTCAGTGAACGTTCATATTTCCCCTTTCACCTCCTGGTTTGTTATGGGGGGCTAGGAGGTTATCCGCTTCTTTTGTTCCCAGTTGTTTTCATTTTAAAGTCTTGTTTTTGCATGTTGACGTTGATTTTTAAATTGTGCGTTGATTCTGTGGTATATTTTGCCAATTTGTGCGGCTGATGTAAAATATTTTGTCAGTATGTGGGGATGTGGTATATTTGTCATTGTGCATTGTGTATTGATGATGTGGTATATTTGTCATTGTACATTGTGTATTGATGATGTGGTATATTTGTTATTGTGCATTGTGTATGGATGATGTGGTATATTTGTCATTGTGGTTTATTGATGATGTGGTATATTTGTCATTGTGCATTGTGTATGGATGATGTGGTATGAATTGTCGTTGTGCATTGTGTATGGATGATGTGGTATATTTGTCGTTGTACATTGTGTATTGATGATGTGGTATATTTGTCATTGTACATTGTGTATTGATGATGTGGTATATTTGTCGTTGTACATTGTGTATTGATGATGTGGTATATTTGTCGTTGTACATTGTGTATTGATGATGTGGTATGATTTGTCGTTGTGCATTGTGTATTGATGCTGTGGTATGATTTGTCGTTGTGGTTTATTATGAGCCTGGTATCACCGATGAGTTCCTAGGAGGACTAGGCAGTTGTGTGATACAGTGTAGTTCATTCTTGGCAATCTGTATCTATTAACAGATTTTCAAGTTGTAATCAGCTGTGTGTGCGTTACTTTCATCTTTAATACTGATGCATATTATGTCTTTGTGGGTTGACGTTGTGGAATGTTGTCTTTGTGTGTTGACGTTGTGGAATGTGTTGTCTTTGTGGGTTGACGTTGTGGAATGTGTTGTCTTTGTGGGTTGACGTTGTGGAATGTGTTGTCTTTGTGTGTTGGGACTGTAGTGTTGGTGAGTAGTGGTGCTCTGGTGTATCTGACGCTTTGGTAGCTTCCTCTATATTTTACTCAAGTTTCTGTTTCCTTGTAATGATAACATGATCATAAGATCGTCAGTGACCTCAAGAGATAGGCTTTCATTTAAGTGTCTTTCCCCGGAAGTGTTTACAGATCTGTAAACTAATGACATGTTTAACGTGTAGGGTGCAGATGCCTCAGAAGACAAGTTATAAGAAATTTTTAAAAAGTATTTCCTGATTGAAATACTAGACTTTGCATCTAAATCAACAAATTGCATAACTAATTTGGGCCATCTTATGTACCTCTCACAAGAGCGTCCGACTTGGCGTGGTCAGCCCAGTTGAAACCGTGTACACTGCTTGTATACGTCGTCGGGGCGCCCTCGTTGGCGGTAAACAGGAAGGTCTTTCTTCCTAAAGTGAATACCTTGGCCATATCCGGCTGCTGCAGACTTTCCCAGGGATATTGCCGCAAATGGATACCTAGAGAACGTAGAGAGCCATGATAAAATATAGTACATGAAATTTGAACATTTTAAATCTGCCTTTAGTACATGACATTACATCAAATGTCCACCGTGTTATGCAGGGAAAACACCCTCACATTATTGCATGCTTACGTAATATAGATTAAAGTGACTTTAGAAACCAAGGAAAGTTTGGCAGAGAGCATTGTAACGTTACAACTGACATGACGTCATAAAGAGAATGTTTTAAAACCTGCTGTTTCTAAAAATAACAACACAAAGTCATTATAACAAATTACAGTCCTCCATATAATTATGTTCCATTAATGAATTCTAGGACATAGAAGTGACATTTAATATAAAGAAATATATGTGAACAGTAGATATGATGTGTGCAGATTGAATCTGTTAACCCTATATCGCGAAAATGACACCTAGGATACATTTGTTTCCTGTTTGCAGTATTCTGCTGGTGTGTTTCCTTGATGATCAGATTACTGAGTGATATGAGGTGTAGTCCGGGTACACTATCTAGAAATGCAGAAGCAGTTTCCTATGGAATAGATAGTAGTGCTGTACACACTGACCTCCGTCTCTGTCTGTGGCGTCTATCCCAATGTCCCTCCAGTCTTTCGGGGTTAAAGGCCATATATCGGTTATCACCCCATCAGCAACGGATAACTTAGCTATGGCATTATTCTCCTGAACAAATACAAGTGGACACATTATCAGATGTTTGTACCAACAACGGTGAGCGTGATATAACAATACGAAAATACTACAAGACAAAATTATATATTTTATAGAAATTGAATACAAATTGATTAAAATGTAAGCAAAAACATTTCAGGGGAAATTGTATACATATATATGTAACCAAGTTGCCATGATTTTTTTAAATGCATTCTAATCTATATGTATTACGGGATGCTATAATAATGCGATAACTTTTTTTTCATTGGTATAATTTATGTTTGTTAATTTGAGTACCTACGGTAAATATGTTGGTATTAATATCTATTTACATTACCTTTGGTGTAAAGCTTTCTATCAATATTTACTTGGAACACTTCGAGTAAAAAGATTTGTATTAACATTTACATGGTTACCTTTGGGATATTACTTTTGTAATAATATCTATTTGGGATGCATTATTATAAATTATTTTGTATTTGTATCAATTTGGGGTACCTGTGGTACAGGTTTTTTGGACTAACAACTCATGTAAACGGCATTTTTGATGTACGAGCACAGGCAGGGCACACAAGCCCCACCGCTTTATGACAAGAGACATAAACAAGTAGTAAATCACTGTACAATTTAATGTACGATGACGAAAATAAAGATTGTGATATCAACATACCTGTAATGTGATGAAGGCGTACTTGGTGTCAGGTGTGATCGCAATGTACTCGGGCTCTAGCCCTTGTGCGACTGTGATTGGGTCGGGAAGGGGCCACGTGCCTGCGGGTATGTAACGCCCCGGAATACGGATGTCAAACCTGAGGGAATAGACATTCACTTAACGGTGACCACTTAAACATATAACAACCATCGATGACGACTGCCATTTCTTAGTCAAATATGAAATTTTAATGTTCATTCTGAGAATGTAGGAAACTCGAACGTAATGCAGATGTTTGGTGTGAGTAGTGTTCCATCGATTTTCATGAATTTGAAACAATCTGTATGCAAAGCGCGCATTAGTTTGTATCATAATACTAGCAATTATAAAAATGCTTCATTACTGACTACCTTATATGGAAGAAGAGACGAGGTTAAGTTCTGTGGTATTGGCATACTGGTTAATCTATGCTATGACCTTGACACACTTTCTTAGAATTGACCTGACACATCGGGATTGGTACCATTTGCAGTGCAGAAAACCAATGTTAGATTTTGAAGTTTTTTGCAGAAGGTTTTGATGAGTGCTAAACTTCAAAAAATATATGAAGGTTGTGATTTCTTTGATTACGTCACACAGGGATGATCAATTTTATTTCTAACACCTCCCCATCGTAAATGTAGCATCTAGTGGTGAACCAGGTACATGTAAAAGTGAGATGTGGAACAACATTGTGTTCTGCACTACATATGGCGTCCACCCTGATGTGGCTTGCTAAGTCGCTTACCTGGGTTTTAAGTTCAAGTACCTTTCTATGTATTTATTAAGTTAGTACTTTTCTCATTAGCGATAAGTATTTATAGTTCAGATAAATATCGTTTCTATCGACAACACGATATTTGTATGTCTCCATCAGTTTTAGACATGATGTCAGTTAATCGTGAGGAATAGCGCTATACAATTTTTCATAAAGAAGGACGAAATAATTAAGGCTTAATAGGTTGTAAGGACTGATAAAACCAGTTTAAATGAATGTACGAACGAAAGATGGAGATTCGTGGTTCTTCGGAACTCAAATTGTCGGATTTTTACTGTTAGTAATTTGGAATTTAATGTATATTTGATATGTTTTTTTCCTTGAGCCGAAACTGTAGATATGATGCAACCTAGATATAATAGCGAGTGTTACTATAGTATTTTACCGGTTATTGAACTGTAGGAAGTCTGCTATTTTCTCCGAGGGACTGCCAGTCCGTTCTCTGCGGATGATTTGGACAGTACCTGGGGGGTCTACAAACGTATTGGTGAAATCTCGTCCTGGCTTTCCCTCATTGGCCACCAGCAGCTCCATACAATCCGATGTATAGGTCAGCATGTCAGGGTATGACCCCACTGTGTGAAGAAATTTTTAGAATATATCTTTTATAGAAAGTCTTGTTTAAAATACTTAGTAATTGTTACGATATGATAAAAAACACATTATCTCACTTCATACATGATATGTGTTATACAAAAAGATAATACTTTCTACTTTTCTTCGCTTAAGAAAGTTACATAAATACCTGTCAAAAAGTCATCAGCAATAATAAAAATATAAATCATTTAATGACGCTAATCCACAACCATCGTCCTCATTATTAGTATAATTTATAATGGTTAGTAAATACATTACTCTTGTGCAAAACTAATCTAAATCCTTTGTCGTCATAATAATTAAAACACTTATGGTAAATTAATATACAATGACAAAAATTTACATGTGTAATAAGAGTGTTTGCAATGGAATATCTGATCTTTTGTGCTCCAAGTGTACCATTACCACACAAGTCATTTGGTGACTTACCATGAATGCAATTTGAAACATTCATAGCTTCTTTTTCTTGAATTTAAGCAAAATGCTTAACCAATAGCTATTTTAAATTAGAAAACAAAACACAAGAAGGTGTAACACATGGTAAATCAAGTATGACACGTACTGCCTGTCTTTAAGCTTTAGACGATTTCCATCAAATTTGCAAAGCAGTCGGCCATAAAGTACACTTGTTTATAAAATAAGGAAATAGACGTGAGTTGTAAACCTCAATTTCACCCTGTATTAGCAGATACTGGCAAATACACCTTTAAAATCTTACTATTGTCTCATTGCCGACAGTATTTTCCCTTTATGGCTTTTCCAAGATCAGATATCAATCTGATTTACATCTAATTGTTATTTGCCCACTGTATTACTTCAGTATTATCCAGCTAAATGATAATTTGAACATTAAATGAAAACAGCAATTATTTTGATGAAACACTTACAAGCATTTGTTTTAATTCACCATTTAAATTCATAAATTTTCTAAATATTTCTTATGCACGTTTCATACATTTGCTAGCAGTATAACGACTAGAATAATCAGCCTGTATCCCAGTATTTGGTAGTGCTAGAATTGTTGAATGCTAGCTGTGAGCGCCGAAATGGCAGCACCGGCTGTTTGTTCCCCAGGGAGTTGAGAAAGATATTGGCTAGTTGCAAAAAAAGGGGCTATGATCACGGATAATAATTTTTGAACCGCTTTGAGACGACCTACGAACTAGGGTATACAAGAACCTCGAATTATTATTACAGGAAAGGATAAATAATTTATAAAAGTTCAAAATAGCAAAGGTCCTCGAATTGAACCCTATGGTACACCAATGCCTTTGACAAATTTCAGGTAGTCATTTTTGCGTATTTTTGAAAGGAATAAATTAAACAATGCTTTAGAATTTAGCCCAGGACCATATTAACGAGACAAGACTGTTTCACATGAAGGCTTTTTCTCTCTAACACTAGAGTGGGATGTGATAATAAGTTCAGACTCATTCGGGTATTTATGGAAATGAGTAAATACAAATGTCTCCATATTAGCATTGGCGTAGCACTTACGTAGCGATTGCGTAACACGTGTAAAGCACTTCATAGCGTTTGCGTAGCACTTTCGTGGAGTTTGCGTAACACTTTCGTGGAGTTTGCGTAACACTTTCGTGGAGTTTGCGTAACACTTTCGTCGCTGCTGACGGTACTGTTGCGATCATGTTATATCACTATTCGCATGTTGAATTTCTATATAATTATATTTCTAAAAGGGATTAATTTTGAATATTTCGAATCACTTGTTGACGTTCTTCACGACATCGTCATAAGGGAGTTAGATTCTTTGTTGTACGGGTCAATTGTTACAACTTAGTGTTCCGATTTTCTTTTTTTTTTAGATTAATTAATCAGTTTGCTTCAATTAGTTTCACATGCAAAACGATGTATTAAAAGAAGGTTTCACAGTAAATTGAAACATAGTTCGTATACCTAAATGTGGTCAGAATGCACTAAACACATACTTGTACACACTGTTTCGTCATGCATATAGAATTTCTCTTAAAGTGTATGTATCCTATTAAATATGTCGGATAATTCAAATTCTATTTAGACTAAGTGTTGTGCTACGTACCACTCTTGTTCCAGCAATCTTCAACGAAACCGAAAGGGATTGTCTCGATATTAATCCTGCCAGATGTATTTTTCATATTCAACAACAATATCGAACTTTACAAATATAGATATACCTTCTGTAATCAACGGTATGTATAATTTCAATACACTAACAATATGTTGTACATAAATATGCGACACTTAAAAACTATATTTCACATAGTGAATATTGTGTGAACATTGTAATAACAGAAGATGGATATTTTATTTATTTTACCTGGAAGACGACTTCCGTCGAGCTGTAAGACGCCGTCACCTTTGGAGAACGTTTTAAAGAAATACACGTGACCCTCGTACACGTCTCTGACACCGGAAGTGAGTGCAACAGCGATCTCATCACCACAAACAGCAATGTCGCGCGGCCTGCCTTCTGCTGTACTGAACTGGTGCGTTAGAACCCGGACGGGATTAACAGGATCGGATACGTCGAGGATGTGCAGTAATCTTGATGTTTCTCCTTTAAATATTTTAATTCATTTGTCAGTATTCATCAAAAGTTCAACTTGGAAATGACTGCAAAAAAAGTAGACGTTATCAAAAAGGAAAAGTTAACATCATCATTATGATTGTGACGATCTGAATTTATTTCACATGTCATGATTGTTTTAGACCAGAAGCCGATTCCCTAAGAAGGGCACCCTTTCTCTAATTAGCTGTATATAGAATAAATTAAATTGTAGACATGAATAAAGACAAATGTAGATATCATATCAAGAACAACATGTTTGAGGTTCCATATGAACATAGTGCAATACAGGCGACAAAATGAACGTCCTATTTGTAGATTTAGACACGTATTGACAATAGAAATGTCGAAATGTTTGGGGTGCACAATTGTTTTCTTTTTTGCTTTCCCTGAATATATACAGGTAGAAATATCTTGATATGCCCCGTCTATTGATATTTTTATCTCGTTTACGCTTTGTTTTAAACCTTAAAATAGATCTAATGTTCGGAATCTCAAGAATCCCCCAAAACACCATTTGATAACAACATTAAGAACATGTCAGACTAGTTATTGATTATGTGTTTCGAACTATACTTACCCACAACGTACAACATTTTCTTTATTGGGTCATATGCCCCCTCCTCAGCTGTCCCTCCAAATAGTTTGAAGGTTTCGCTAGTCGTGTGTGTGGCCGGCAGTTTGGTGTAGGACAGTGGTTTGAGATAGTAGTTTGCCAAAGTCACACCAAACAGACACACCAACACAACAATATGAGATGTGTGTGCCATTTCGACCTTAAAATGATAAAATACGATTATATGTCATACAGTCAAGCCTTTTTATTATTAGAAAAAAATGTCAGAAACTGCTTTACATCCCTTATCAAAATGTTTTTTGTAGATATTGGTGAAATGTCATATGGTAAGATGCCTCCATGGGGGTATAACACGAAGATAAACGCCATAGGTAAAAAATCAATTTGATCTTGATAATTTTATCTTGCAGTACATTCAAGACCAACTTGTTTATTTCGATCTTACTGATATGCATATATATACCTTTCTTGAAATAGTCTGAAAATCAACCATAAAGTGTATTAACGATGACGAAACAGAAGGATTTGTCTTGACCACAATGCACTGATTTTATGAATATAACGTATTTTGTACATGAACCATATTTTACACTGCATTTCCCCAACTCTCTTCTAACTTCCCCTGTAATTTATTCACGTCACTATCCCTAAGCTATAGTTGATAATATTGGTTACGATGAAAGGTAACAGATTTATATAAGTGTATTATCACTTGTTTCTCTCTCCAATTCATTTATGTTTAATCATATTTGTATTATGTATTACATATGTTATGTGAATAAAACAAAGTTCAAACTAAGACCAATAAAAAGACATGAATATAACACGAGTTGTTATATGAACATATAAAAAGCTCACCGTTTAACGTGTACAGGACCTCAGAGAGATTGTGTTGACCTATCGATGTGTACTCTTGACCTTGGTTCTGATAAGGAGATACTGATAAGGATTAACAAGTGGCGTGGTATGTTATATCATTAACCAATACGAACTCTCGTGTGAGCTCTAGGTTAGACGACAGAATATATTTATTCCTTATTGCGTAACATTTCTGCTAAAGCTTTAGACCAATTTGGGTTGCCACCTTTTTGGCCCCTAGCATTACCGATAAGTCCTAGAAGGACGAAACGGCTGTGTGGTGCAGCGTAATTCATTTTTGTCATACTGTATCTATTACCAAATATTATAGGTGTACTCACATGTTTGTGGCTTACGTTTACCTAAGCAGAAACAATGGATTTTTACCAGTGTGAAACAACATTATCAACAATAACATCAGTCTAATGCTGAATATACATTTAAAGTTACATGGATGATGTCTAACTGTTCATTTGACTTGAACAATAAGTTAGCCAGTTTCCCGAGCTAAAATATTTGGGGAAGATGTTAAATCTACAGATTCTATTAGGGGGTATGTAAAACATTTTTGGATTGTATTAAGAGTGTAAAGTAACACTCGTATTATTGAATTTCATCTCCGTTCCTCGATGAAGCAAGGAAAAGGAAACTATTTCCTATTGCTTTTTTTATCATATTAAGATTTTAGTATTTCGATGTTTCGATGTTGTTCTTTAATATCTAGTCGAGATATATTTATTAAATCAAATCGAACTATCGTATTATACAAATCTGTGTCACAAATGTAAGTAACATCTACCTCCAGAGTAGTTATAATAGATAGAATATGTATAAATGCGAATTACAAATGGAGTAAGGTTAATATCACCAACAGAACATAGCTCACTCACCACCGTCGGTATTAATACGCCATTTTACACAGAATTAACAATAGCCCCATTTAGTACAATGCACCATATAATCAATTCGCACCCAATAACTCTTACGGACTCTAAAGAAGTATATCACGAATGAGCAATATCAGTGTTCTATAACAGTAGTCATTGGTTTAGATCCCCCTAACCAATCAAAGGTAGCTACATAAGTGATATGGTACCCTTTTGTTTTACAAACACGGTACTCGTCATTTGAATGTATCTATCGAAACATCTACCTTCATTCCATGAACTGAAAAGAACTGGCTGTACAGTTGAAGTCCTACACTTTGATGAAGAAGAAGATACATAGTGGAGATTCTTTGTTTCTTGATAACAGCTACATTTCAAAAGTGGGGTGAATATTTTTATGATTTGTAAAAAATATTCAATCCCCAAGGGGAAAACAAACTGCTATTCATAAGGAACAAAACAATGTTCTGTTTATTACACTTTTATAAAGACTAGGGCTTCCGTGTTCAGATAATGAATACTGTACTGCAACATGATCACGTGAAAAAGGGTTATTGTGACGTCACAGTTGACAAAAATATCCATTTAATTGTCACTGTAAAACTTTTTATTATATAACACGGGGCATACGCCGTGCTATAACACTGTGCTATAAAAATGATATTGTACACGTTCAATAAA
>JAUMHH010175474.1:0-15625 GCA_032359455.1 Chlamys rubida
TATACTCACACCTTTGTTAGTAATTATCAGTAATTACCGTTTGTACACTCACACCTTGGTTAGTAATTATAATCAGTAATTACTGTTTATACACTCACACCTTTGTTAGTTATCATCAGTAATTACTGTTTGTATACTCACACCTTGGTTAGTTATTATCAGTAATTACCGTTTGTACACTCACACCTTTGTTAGTAATCATCAGTAATTACTGTTTGTACACTCACACCTTTGTTAGTAATTATAATCAGTGATTGCTGTTTGTATACTCACACCTTTGTTAGTAATCATCAGTAATTACTGTTTGTACACTCACACCTTTGTTAGTAATTATAATCAGTAATTACCGTTTGTATACTCACACCTTGGTTAGTTATTATCAGTAATTACCGTTTGTATACTCACACCTTGGTTAGTAATTATAATCAGTGATTGCTGTTTGTATACTCACACATTGGTTAGTGTAATTATAATCAGTAATTGCTGTTTGTATACTCACACTTTAGTTAGTGTAATTATAATCAGTAATTGCTGTTTGTATACTCACACTTTAGTTAGTGTAATTATAATCAGTAATTACCGTTTGTATACTCACACCTTGGTTAGTAATTATAATCAGTGATTGCTGTTTGTATACTCACACCTTTGTGAGCTATCATAGTGACAGTGGATCGATGAGGTGTTAATACCATTTTATTGGCACATGGTTTCAATTCATCAAATTACCTGGGGGACACACATCCACGGGAAATCCCTTGTTTATGTTTCCTAAAGTGCAAGTCACACTGATTTATGTTTTGAGCGATGAAAAGATTAGCAAAAGTGAAATTCTAGCAACAAGTTGACAAGGTGACTAGAAAAGATTTAACGAAAGGCATTACGGAATTAGCCCTGGGCACTAATGAGAGCCTGCAGACTTGTTAGATAAATGACAATGGGGCATCAACACCAAGTATAAAGTGGTGCGATCGATTGTCACAACTAACACACAGTTGTTCAACATGCAATGTACCACCATTACTAAATTGGATGCTGTTTGGAGCAGATATTATTCATAACCACAGGGATCTGAACATCAGCCCAGGTCGAAAGGCCCTAAAGCGTTGTCACACGTCCTGTAGTATGAGTAATTGTGAATGCTGTGATGACCGCACGGACCAAGGTAGTCAGTTAATTGTTACACGAATGGTTCGATAATGTTAAAAATGTCAATGATATTAGTAGTAGTTAACGTAACCATCCAAAGAACTTCCGGAAAAATAGTATTATATACAAATGTCTTCTCGAAAATAACAAAATATCTTAAAAATAAAAACAAAATAAAGTAACAAACCACAGCAAAACAAACGAAAATAAAAACAATCGGAAAAACACACAAGCAGGATATTTTTCTACATCGACAAACTCTGACAGTTAATTTAATAGAAAAAATTCAGTGCCAGTTTATTAGCAAAAGTGTTATTTCATGAATACAATACATTTTACGGAAAAAAAGTTTGGTGGAAGTTTTGTCCTGGTTAGATCAGTAAAATACATGTTCAGACAAGCCATGGAAAGACATTTGGGGGTCGTACAGACAGAACAGTCAGTGCAGCTTTCCTACTTCGCTCTACCCCACCTGGCACGATGACACCAAGGCTATTTAACTAACGTGTATTCAATACTTTGACATGGTCGTATTTCATTCAACGCTCAGTGATTTTCCATTTCTTATGAAATCAAAAGTTTATAAATCACATGTTAGTCCTTGGTCCATTCTCTGCTGTAGGTCTGTTTCGCTCGAGCGTTTGTCAACAGCACAGAGCATGCACGTAACCATTAGTTGATGTAAAGTTATAGTCGCTAATACACATTACTCTCGTTTGACACCTATAACAAGGCACATTTCACATGTGACATAATGTAGATCGATTCGTTCGTCCGCGTCTGTGACACGTGTTTTTAAAACGATCCTTCCTTTTAATGCACCTGGTGAAACTTATGGATTTCTACCTGTCGCTACGTAATCTGGTGTAGATTGTAACAAATGAAGCTGCCATTAGCGGTATTATACACTCCGACATGTTTGTTGGTCTGGCTGGGTGGATTTGTAATTAATCGCTACACCTACATGCGGTATAATGGTCCTGTGATTTATGGAGCCGTCATGGCATTGAGTTTGAACAATCCTGTGGTGCGAGCTACAATCGATTATTGAGTTTTACCTACACTGAAGTGTACAACAACCCTGACGTAAGGTTGCACGGTCACCCATTGTTAGGGGTATGGTGCAGGTCTAAAACAATGGCCAGGGTCCAGTGATATATTGGTACCGTAACACTCAGACCAGTGTCAGGTCCGATAGCACTGACTCCGCAGATTAATTGCGCAATAACATGCCATGCCAAACAGCATGGAGTTCTTTATAAAAGTTTACCATCCATTGCGAGGCTGCGCGGTAGAGACATTAAACACGCAGAGGGATTTTGTCAGATTTTCTTACCGATAACAAATGAACCGGATACATTGGGTGGATGTAGTGCAAAGCTGACAGTGATTGGTTGGCTGTGGCCACATCAATAATAAGCGCGTGGCCTTCCAGTAGACCTGTAGCCTTGACTTAATCTGTGCTGTATAATACACACAAGTATTTAAACCTGCCACTAAATTATGGTTTATAGAATTATAAAGAATAGAACAATAGCGATAAACTGCGTGACTTTCAACTCATTGACATTATTTATATTTGTGTTATGATGAACGATTACTTAAACCTGTTAAGATACCATCATTATAAATAACATGAATCCTTGCTGTTGGCCTCAAGCTCGATGCAATGACTTGCTAAGTAACTGACTACTATATATGTATTTTAACGACGGAAATGCATTAAAATTTGTTAACTGTATATGATGATACAGGTCTAGCATTAATCATTATAATTATTTTGGGGCACATTGACAAAATGCCATATTGAACCTCCAGAATAACATACGACTCTTCACAATACATTGACGGAGGCTTGTCAAACGTCCTTTGAGCATATTGATGAGCCCTAAAAATACGCTTGAATAAATAAATGGCCATTCAAATTTGCCTTTTTTAGCATCCATCAATTTTGACAATGTCACTGACGTCATATGAAAGTACCGACTTTTAAAATAACACTCGTCCTAATAATATTTATTTTAAAATATTTTTCTTTATTTGTCTTAGTTTTAAATAGTCACACACCATCACTCACCGTTAAGGATATTACGCACGCTCACATTCGACACAAAACACAATGAATACGCCACAATCAAATAGTTTTGTTATTAAGAATGATCTCAATGCTCCCAATGATCTCGTTTTGAGTGATGTAACTTGTCGGGTATCACTTGTACGAATGGAGGTCCTAATTCTTGTGTACATACAACTTCTTTATTATTATTATTTATCGCTTTATCTATCAATTATAACCGATCACTAGACTTTGATCTTAATAGAAAATAAAGCTGCTTACAGGATAGAACTTAAATTACACCAAAAAAATATGAAGTTCATTTTCCCTTTTCAACGAGTTTTCTTTCAAATATCAACTCTTTATCCAATATATAAAATGTCGAAAAATTATTATTGCCCGTTTTTCGAATAGGTCAGCTTGTACTGAAGCCTTATGTTAACTATACTTACTTTGTTCGACTGCTTGTTTTAATCACAATTTTATGTGGTCTGTTTCTAACTTATACTGTGTTATCGATTCAAGGAGAGGTGTTCTTCCAAAGTGTTTCGGCTGTACCCTACCGTTGAATATGGAAAAGTGTGTTAGAGCCGTGACATGGTCATTCATCACCATTTACAAGTGAAGACGTCGGTGATATTTTACTGTAAGTTTGAGCGATGCATCGCATGATCCTTCCAGAAGTAGATGCGTATAAAAACCTTAGGTTGATACCCAGAATTCGTGCTTTAACCATTTACAATCCCGGTGAAAAATGGAAGTGATTAAAAGAACCATTAGCCAGTGGAGTATATATGAAGATACATTGGCAGACTGATAGATGCAAGTGGATAGATCCATGTAGGTAAGTAAGTAAAAAGATAGGTAAATTGCTGAAGGAATGAATGGATTCCTACACTCTGCTCTCCGTAATCACCAGTTGTGAGTTACACTATATAAAATAAGTAATAGCACTTATGCAAATGATAGGCAGGATTTGAAAATGCCCATTTATTTCTGTCAACCAAATTATTTTTTCATGTCTTTCTTTCAAGAAAAGAATTTGTAAAAATGCAGAAAGTTATTAGGAAAGTCCTTTACTCCGACTTGATAGCTAACAAGGGAACAGAAGACAAATTGGACCACATATAACAAAAGCGATGAGGCATATAAACCCATACGTTACTTGTCATTATGTCATCAAAATAGATGGATTATGTCAGGATCCTGTGACCCGCGTTTTTCTCAGCGTGATTAGTTGTGTTCTGTGAGAGACGCTACAGACGAACACATCTCGGAAGTTGTCAGATCTGCTGAAGAAAAGAATTCCCTGGAATGCTATTAACATGTACAGTGGCCAGACGCACTAATTCATAGTATCAGCTAGGATGTTGGGGATCGTATTTTTACCATTCCTATTTCAATTTAACGTTTAGATTTATATACTTCATTGCTGCAAAGAATCCATGTAGGACGTTAGAAAACTCCCCATTGTCTTATATCCCCAGTAATAGGGGAGGCGTGTCCTACGCCAGCGTGACGCATCAAGAAACATTGATTACACTCAGATTTAGCCTTATAATTGATATATTATCCTCGTACTTTAAAGTATAGGCAATCCATCTAACTTTCCATTTATATTTAACTTCAGTTCAATGTTGCCTTTTAGGAAACTGTATACAAATATACCATTTTGATATGTCTACAAAAAGATTGATAATAACTCAGCAATATTAATTTCTATATTTGGTAACAGTTAAAGCGGTAATGTCACTAACGCGTACACACAATCTACACATTTAATTTGATGGATTTGCATTCGTATTTTTGTATGCTAGGAAAATACATTGCATTGAATGAATTTATCTTTTAAACTATTAATATTTTGATAGATTGAAGTAAGTCTTATATCAATGTACAAACGTAGCTGTTGAGTGATATATCAATCATTGGCTACTAATATTTTATATATATCCGCTAATTGACACGTGGCTATTTGTTTTGACTGACTGACTCATGGATACTTTGAAAGCTTTGGTGCGATTTTTGTATATGTAGTAATAAGAACTTCTCATAATATGTGTAGTGTCGGTTTTTTAATTTTAACAATTAAAGTGAAATAAAATTGAAACGTGTGCCTTGAGGAAAAAGCTGAATATTTGCAAATAAATTTAATCGTGTGCATTTAGTTTATTCTGGTTAAATGAAACAAGTCTGAAATTAAAAGAAAATGTTTTGCTTATTTACACATTATTTTAATAAATATCATCAGACAAAATTAACAAGCATTCCTTACCAGGATTTGTTAAGATAATATGAAAGCATTCACCTAGTGTAATAAAAATATAAATTATAAAATACCGTTAACAAAGAGCATAGGAATCATGGACAAGGTGTAAATATAGTGAAATGGTGTAAAATATTGTGTAACGAAAATGAATGAGTAACATAGACTTAACGAAGTGCTTATGAATAAATCACATACTATTGATACGTGCTATCTAAGTGAAATGGATGTTTACGTGTCGAATATAGTGTAATTGAAATTAAGTGTTGGATACAGTGTAATGGAAATTAAGTGTTGAATATAGTGTTATAGGAAATAAGTGTTGAATTTAGTGTAATGGAAATTAGGTGTTGAATAAAGTGTTATGGAATCTAAGTGTTGAACATAGTTCTATGGAATTCAAATGTTGAATAAAGTGTAGTAGAAATTAATTGTTGAATATCATATAATGGAAATTTATTGTTAAACATATTGTTATTGATACCAAGTATTGAATAAAGTGTAATGAAAATTAATCATTAATTTTGTTGACTTAAGTTCAATGGAAATTAATTGTTGAATATAGTGTAATAGAAATTAATTGTTGAATAAAGTGTAATCAAACTTTATTGTTGAATATGGTATTATGGAAATCGAAGAGTTTACCCTAGTTGAATGAAAATTGAAAGGTTTACATAGCAATAATGTCGTGTTAATTAATTAATTACAAACCTGTACTAAAGCGTTCACATACTAGTAGTGTTATCACGGTGTACTTATCTCAGTGCGATGGAAATGTCAGTACAGTATTAACATTGTGTTTATAGCGTATCATCACAGTGTAAATATACTGTAATACACATATAAGTATTAACAAAGTGATAACACTCTGTTTATGAATTATTAACATTGTTTTCATGAAGTGTCAATATAGTGTGCTGGAATTTAAGTGCAATCATAATATGTATTGATACCACCGCAATATCATCAATAGTAAGGAGAGATGCAATAAATCAAATCGGTAGTGTGTGTCAGGTATATTTCCTTAGCTGGACTCTGTTTTCACTCAAAACCAATCCAACTTCTTCTCCTTTATAATTCATTTGTAAATTTTGTTTTGAGCATGTAAAATATATTCTACAGATAACAAATTTTAATATGTATTGATCTATCAATGGTAATCTGTATTTATAGATGACAGAAATGGTAAATTGTACTTGTAAAAGATATATACGGTTATTTATTTCTAAGACAGAAATAGAAAGCTTCTTATTACTAAATGACACAAACGGGAAGCTGTATTTAGATGTTCACCTAAACGTTCTAATTCCATGGTATAT
Organism: Chlamys rubida; assembly: GCA_032359455.1. NCBI lineage: Eukaryota > Metazoa > Mollusca > Bivalvia > Pectinida > Pectinidae > Chlamys > Chlamys rubida. The sequence goes on from JAUMHH010175474.1 coordinate 6,788, forward strand.
ATACCAGGGGATAAACTTTCATTTTTATCAAGATTCTATCTATAAGCAATTGATGTACAACAAGTACGAGAAATTTCCAAACGCTACAAGCATTTACAAAATACTGTATCAGATAAACGTATATACACACGCATATAATGTAACCACGTTGTAATGATTAAGAAGAAATATTTACTTTCCTGAGAAACAATCAATTGTAAAACTATGTGTTAATTTAATGGCATGCACGAGAAACCCTAGAAAAACTCTGATATTTACAACTGCGTGAATATACTTATTCCTAATCTTGGTTGACTTGCACCTAGACGCACCAATACACACTCAGTCAGATGTTTACAAGACGTGACGCTAGCCTGAAGGTTTAACATCATGTGATATGTCACATTTAAACAGGAAGACGTTTGTACGAGGTGTTTCGTTTGATTTAGACACCCTGTAGGGCCTTTGGGCCGACTCGTTTGTATGAGGTGTGGTTGGGACACACCGTGTGCCCTGCGGCTCGACAAGATAGGCACATGTGGCACACATTTGGTTCGGCTTCCACCCTGTCTCCATGTCAACCCAGCGTCTCGAAGTCATATTTTCGTCTTTATTTGGTGTCTAAACAGCTATGTTAATGACTACCCTTTAACATTGAGTGTGAACTGCGTGATTAAAGGTCCAGCCCAGTTTACCTGTCATCGTTGGGGAGGTAGGCGACAGGTGCTTGCTGTATAGAGCTAGGTGTAGCGAGCATTATCGATCTGACACCTGACATGAATTTAATCATTATACACGGTACAATGGTGTAACCTGGCTTTCTTCACACGTCACCGATGTCACGTCACAACATCGCTCTCCTCATTATTATACCGTTCAAGGTATATAAAATAGAAATCTCATCTTTCAATCAATGTCGATAAAATTGTAGTAAATATTTTTGTGAACGCTTTTAATACTGGGTTGACAGGATCAGATTTAAGAACACCTTGAATTAAAATATCTAAAGAGGGAAGTATTAGAAATAACACAACTCATCAACACCGAATATTTCCTCATGGCATTTTCAAACACATACAAAGCTTCAAGTTGTCGAGGGTGATGAGTGTCCGGGATATACTATGAATACATCAGATAGGAAATTAAACACAAGAAACTCAATTAAGTACACCACAAATGCATGTTTGTACGAAGGACATGCATATTTGTGCACCAGACATACATGTTTGTACAAAGAACAGGCATGTTTATACACCAGACATACATGTTTGTACACCAGACATACATTTATGTACACCAGACATACATGTTTGTACAAAGAACAGGCATGTTTATACACCAGACATACATGTTTATACACCAGACATACATGTTTATACACCAGACATACGTGTTTATACACCAGACATACATGTTTATACACCAGACATACATGTTTATACACCAGACATACGTGTTTGTACACCAGACATACATGTGTATATACCAGACATACATGTTTATACACCAGACATACGTGTTTATACACCAGACATACATGTTTGTACACCAGACATACGTGTTTGTACACCAGACATACGTGTTTGTACACCAGACATACATGTTTGTACACCAGACATAATATTTTGTACACCAGAATTACATGCTCTTATTGATAACACATCATTATCGCATGAGGCCAAAATAGAAGATATGTCTTTAAACAGGACGAAACGAATATGACAGGACTAATTTATCCGTGTGAAATAGAAAAGTACTGAAAAATAGTCATTATGTCTATTCAGTATCAATATAGTAATACAAACAGAGAGAGGATTGATCAGTATTTGATCAGAAACCAGATAAACTTTTCTTGTCTCTGAGTAAACAAATAGAAAATAAAATAGTTAAAGCATGCTTCAGTGCGGAACCCTCAATAATGTATTTATCTTTAGAACTGTATATTAAAGCAATACCTGATATTTTTATCGTTGACCATTAACGTTTTTGTTTGCTTCCATTTTTTTCTCCCGTTAGTTCACACCTTATCCAATGATTCGTTTTATTTGATAGTTAATTTTTTATTTGATAGCTAATTATCTGTTTTGCTAATAGAATTTTAAGACAATGTCACATCATATTTAATGTGTTTGGATTAAAACAGATGACATTTTGAATTATTTTAATAACTTGCAAAATATGAGACTTATAACATCAGGAATGTGTTTTTTCCACTGACTTCTAATAAATGTCTTATATGACTGATGTAAAAGTGACCCTAATATATACTATTGAGCAATGTATTACTCTACCATCTACATAAACTGCGCACCGATCACATTCTCTTTACATTAGTGATTAGGTAATGTACTCCTCAACTTGAAAGCTCCAATAAGTCAACATCACATAAGGCCTCAATAATTCAAGTCAAATTCAGAAAAATACGACTTGCATCATGCACTGAAAATTGATTACTTGTGCAGCATAAGTTGATTATCATTGATATTTATGACTTAATTGGGGAATAATCTATTGTATCTTTTGATTGGTCCTTGATCATTGATGGATAACGGAAATAGCCTGGCCGTAATGTCAAGTCGTGTTGTTTCGAACTAGCTGTTGTTAATTGTGCGTTTCAGACATGCGTTTGCAGTGCTATACAATTGATAATAACACTCTATTATAGCAGTATGACATTTTAGTAACAGCTGTTCCTACATCAAGCATATCAAAACACAATTTCAAGCCTGTTTTAAAATCATGTTGTATTGATATTCATTTACTATTTATAAAACATCAGAGGGATCTAGATCTGAGAAATAAAATTACCATTAAATGTTAGCAATCATATGTTATACAAAACAACAAACAGTAAATGTAAGTATGCCTGCTTAAAGTGGTAACATACTAATATTTTACTTCTAAAATGCATAATTATAAAAATCGATGTATATCGCGTCGTTCATCTTATGTTGCATTTATCCAAAGGAAGGATAATCTATATGTATTCATGTACTGTGTGCATATAAATACATCTATCGATTTTTGTGTAGGTACAAGTATATATACAGCTAAGGTTATGAAAAATTTAACATCAGACCGTAGAAATAGAATAAAAATAACAAAAATGCCGTTGAAGACTTTCTATATATATATATCTGTTATGTGTGTAGTAGAATAGAATATTTGATTATTTGAGTACGTATTCGCATAAATATTTCTATCGATTGTTTTGTGAATTTGCTAATATATCATAAGTATATTAATTGATTATTTGTGCACGCAAACTATTATTTGTTGACGTATAAATAATTCTATTTTTGTGTACGTATTAACATATCAACTGGTTATTAGTACACTTATGAGAATATATATTGCTATGTGGGCACTCAATAATTATATGTATTGATTGTGTACTTTATATTATTTATTATTTGTAGTTTGTATATCTTTTAAATTTGTATCCACGTATTAGCAAACCTATTATTTATATTAATATCTGTACATCAATAATTAGTTATATCATTATCATATATATTGTGAACTCATTATTGTATCTTTTGTGATTGTTTGTGTGCTTATTAGTATATTGATCGATTGATTGTGTACTAGTAAATATATTGATTATATTTGTATTAGTTAATATATTGATTGTTTGTGTACATATCAATAAATAAAATTAGTATAATTGTACGTATTACCATACGCATTGTCTATGTCTACATATTGGTGCATCTATCGATTATTTGTGTATTAGTTAATGTATTGATTATTTGTGTATGTATAAGTATAACTACTGATCCTTTGTGTACCTATTAGTGTATGTATAAGTATAACTACTGATCATTTGTGTACCTATTAGTGTATGTATAAGTATAACTACTGATCCTTTGTGTACCTATTAGTGTATGTATAAGTATAACTACTGATCCTTTGTGTATCGATGATGAATGCCGTGACCCACACCAGTCATGTTGTTAAGTGTGTGACTGGACACTGTTGATCCTGGCTGATTATACATCCAATGGCGTTGTTGTGGTGTTCTATACGATATGATTAGAATTGCAGATTTACACCAATTCATATGAAATTGTTTTCCTATCCCCATTAGGTCATAATTGAAATTCATTCATCACATTTAGAACTAGCGCTTCACGAGAGTAGTGACAGACGCTATGTCGTTATTGATGGCGGCGGTCATGTTAAATTGTCTGCCATTATCTCTTGCCTTAGACGTTTCTTTCATCTGCAATTTGCTTATTTAATTTGTACAAAGTACATGAGCCTAGAAATGGAAATTTGATTGACAATTTGACCATTAACATGATTGATTACAACCCATATTACCCATTTTGTATTCAACCGACAGCGTTATGTTATCTGGCCACTGATTGGTCCGATTAGAACATTTATCATACTTGATCTTGATGCAAACTGACAGTTTGGAAAGCCCACAAGCTATGAATACTTGAGTGGTTCCTGTGATATATTAAACTGCCTGAAGGCGGTGTAAACCTTTTATCTCGTGAGTCAGCCGCAAGTGTTGAGAATATCACTTGAGATCTGGCTTGATGGGCGGTATGGGCTTGTATGTTTCAGTTTACTAACGGGGTGACGTTCGTTGTCGACTTTCAGTTGTTTGACTGACAGCCGTGCTGTAAACAGGGATAGCAATACAAGGAAACGAACATACCAGTGACTAGTCTGGTATTTCTGCTGTTCGGACATAGAACCGTTTTTGTTTACCGTACCAAAAGTGATCTGACCGAGTCGTGCGGATACTATACTAACACACCATTGATACTTCAGTGATGGTGTTTTTGTGAGCTTTCTCTCCTGGCTCCTCACTTGGGATTTTATATTTTTCACACGTTTGGGATTCTTACAACATAGCTGTGTGTGTTTCAACATCGAACAAGATGTTGACGTCGTCCTCGGTAGCTCAGTATATCAACCCGGACTACTTACAACCCCTTCCTACCACGGTAAGTCTGCTTATATTATTTAATAATATAAAAATAATCACATTTAAAAATTAGGGAGGATATTTTTTCAGAAACATTTTTGGGCTATCTTATTAATTAAGTACATGGCTTATGAACACAAATAAAACCTCTTTATCAATTAAATTCTATGTATTGATGGTGTAAATTTGAATAAATAGAGCTTGATAATCCATCCGTCCAGGTTTTCACATCAAAAATAATATTTTAATTCAAAGACAAAATTCAAATAGAATTTTGTTTATGGATACGATAGTAGGTGATCGGCGACTGTATGATAAGGACGCACATTGATAAGTGTATAATACCGCCGAGTCCTATAAACTTATATAGACACGCCGGCCCTTTTACTCGACTTCCACTGTGGAGTGACCCGCCAGACCTGTCATCAATCACACTCTCGGCATGTACCTCTTGTTCCCACGAGGTTTCGTACGAACACACCCTAACTCCTTATATAATACGTATATTATACACGTCGTGTAGGCGTCAAAAATAAACCAGTCATTTTGGGATGATTTATCAAAAGTCCGATTTGAAGTGCAAGGCGATGTTGTTAAAATACCATATGTCTAAATGTGGTCTTTATGATGTCGATTATATTTCCTTGTATTACCTCATTTCTTTATTTGGAAACATAAAAACAATATAAAACTAAATGTACGAATGTAATTTATATCTTTGACAAATAATTCATGCATTTATCACAATAAGATAAATTTCGTGCATAACTCTGTTATAATGCTTGATATAAATAATACGTCAATAAATATTTAAAAGAAGAGTTTAAAACTTGAGAAAAAAAGTAATACAAAAAGTTAATATATCTGTTGAAGTTTTCCTAAATTCATGAAATATTTTTAAACCGACTACAAAAACACAAAAAAAACATTGATACATTAGATAAGAGCAAATTTATTGTGTATTTATTTGTTATTGTAAATTATATGATTTCGATTTTTCTCTTTAACAGCTTGACGCGAAGAAGAGTCCACTGGCGTTACTGGCCCAGACATGTAGCAGTATAGGGAAGGATACCAACTCAAAGTCCTTAATACCGCCATTAGATAAAAAAGATAGCGAGAAAAACACAGACAAATCTAACAATGACGGACACAAACGTGAAACAAAAGACAAGGAATCCAGTTCTAACAGTAAACCCGGATTTAGGACAATTCAAAGCAAAGATATACCTCCCCTTGTACCCGTGTCACGGTCTAGCGAGGACCAGAAAACGCCGTCTCCATCTCCATCCAAATCCTCTCCTCGTCCCCCTAAGGAGAAAACATCTTCACCTCAGGCGGACTTGACCTCTGGACCACCTCGATCGATCAGCTCACACAGCTCTGGGTCACATCGCAACATGGCGGACAAGGACGAAGACAAGAGCAAAAGACCGGGGTCATCTCCAAGGTCACCCCACAAGTTTACTCGTGACATTGGTTCATATGGAGATGTAGCTAAGTCAGTGTGCCCTACGTCTCAGTCGGCCTACAGTGGTTATTCGTCAATATCTAGTTCATACCCCCATTACACCCATGCTGGTCACGGACTTTCACCAGACGCAGCTGCCGCGCACTTCGCCGGATTTCCTTTACCTTTACCAGCACATGGTGCTTTTGGTTCCTCTTCCGCTGCTGCAGCTGCACTAGCAGCACAATCATCTGCCCTGGCCGCTCAATCATCGGCTCTCAAAGCCGGTATGGGATCTTCGTTCTCCCCTTACGTGACGTACGCCCGTGTGAGAACACCCTCTGGAGCCACAACCCTCGTTCCTGTTTGTCGCGATCCATACTGTACCCATTGCCAATTGACTGAACAGAACGCACATTTATCATCCACATGTACGGCAGTTGGTTGTGCTCAGTGTGCGCATGAAAAATCTCTACAAAATTTGAGCTTGGGACTTAATAGTTCTTCATTCTCACATTTGCAATCGCTTTCAGCATCAGGGCTGTTAACATCTGTTCCATCCAGTTCGTTACATTTATCTTCGCCATTATATCACCATAGTGCTCTGAGCGGGCATACTCAGTCGGCATTTCCCTTTGCCTGTAATTGGGTATCGGCCGGGAATGAACATTGTGGTAAACGATTTACTACATCAGAGGAACTATTACAACATCTGAGGACACATACTACAGCGTCAGACCCTCTCTCTCTAGCAGCAAGCTATGACAGGTATGGTTTGGCTGCTGCTGCGGCTGCTGGCCTTCCAGGTCTCCATTTGCCCACACCTGGCTCTGTTAGTCCCAATTCCCTACGAAGGAGCTACCCAACAAGTCTGAGTCCACTGTCAGGTCTGATGGGGTCGAGTCGCTACCATCCGTACAAAACCATGATAAACCCCCAGGCTGGGCTCAGCAACGCTCAACATCACCCCGGCCTCAGTCCCTACCTGTCGCATTACTCGCTGTATGGACAGAGATTAGGGGCAGCCGCTGTGCCCTAATGGACGTTAATCCAGGACATTGCTTACATTGTGATATTGTGTTAGTGCTGGCAATATATATATGATATATGTCTATACAAACTCATGTATTACTGACAGAAATTAAGACTCTTGATGCTATACGATGTTAGAATGATATAACGATTTTTTCTTATAAAGTTCTACTGAATTACAGAAATTATTATATAAAATCCATTTTCTTTATTGACTGTTTTATCTCAGGGCAGATGAAAAAAGGCTCAGTTGTAAATTTTAGAAATTTGAACAATAGTGCTCAACTTCAGTATTTAAGATAAATGTGATTGTGAAAGACTTATTTATCATATTGAAGAGGCGTTTAACGTCAGGCGGGATACAACGCATGGGGACGTAATGATGAATTCTCTGGATTCGAGGTGGAATGCCGGAGACTAAACATGCAATGTTGTAAAGAAATCATACATGAAATGTATTAAAATTTATTGTCAATTAACTTTGTATTCCTTTGTGATTGTAATTGAATATCTCGTCCTCCACCTGAGCCACTGCTCTGATGATTGATCGTAACTGTCACATATGTTTACGATATTGACTCGCTGATTCATCGTCCATTAACAGTGTCACGCTGTACAACCTGTCTTTCACACCTGCTGTAGTCTCCATAGTATTCAATTGACTTTCAAACTGTCTATATGAAAGTATTATACAGGTGCAATGCCAACAGATAAATGTCAAAGGCTTTACATAGAAAACCGTTCTGACAACAATGATAGATTTACTCATCACGTTCCCTGTTCTTTCGGTCGATGACGTGTGTACAGTGTAACAATGGGAGTTGGTTTCCTGTCAAAACTACACGTCTTTAGACACTACTTTAGGAATGGTTACAAATCGGCAGACGAAAACGCCTACGTACAGTCGAGTGTGGATATAACTTTACACGAGACCTAAACAGTTTAGTTACAGTCACGACGGAGTTCATTGACTTGAAAATATTTTGGATGACATGCATGTTTAAAAAATGTATTTTCATAGGATTTACCTATTTATTAAAACAAAATCAAAACTCAAGAATATATAAAACATGGCGATAAAGTTGGTATGCACTTTTGGTTGTAAATTTAATAGAGGGATCTCAGCATGTCCTAAGTGAATAAAACTTTAACATACATCAAACAACATCGATTTAACACGTCTCGCGTAGCTAATTAATTCTGTAACACGCACCAACCTGTGGTGTTTATTACAACACGTGAGATTTTTTAACATCAATCTGTGATTATTTTACAGCAACAAACAGTGGTGTACATTACAGCACTAAACAGTGGTGTATATTACAGCACTAAACAGTGATGTATATTACAGCACCAAACAGTGATGTATATTACAGCACCAAACAGTGATGTATATTACAGCACCAAACAGTGATGTATATTACAGCACCAA
>JAUMHH010175485.1:0-15625 GCA_032359455.1 Chlamys rubida
AAGAAGAAGAAGTCGTTTAAAGAAATTGTTGACGGACGGACGACGGACGGACGCCACGGTATGGCATAAGCTCACATTGGTCCTTCGGACCCGGTGAGCTAAAAATGGGCTTGTGACATGGATCCCTAATATATGACAGCCCCTCCTCACTCCCACCCTATTTTATCTTTACCTACAACCTGTACCACCCAACAGTCCCCATCTTCTGACACTACGGTCAATTGATCTAAACACAACTGGCAAGTTAATACAATTAGCGGTTTTACGGCAAAAAACAATAATATTTGTAGAAACTAATCAATGGTTAGACGAAGAAATACTGCAGGTATAAAGATATAGTGAAACTAGTTAAAGAAAATGTTTGTATCGAATAACAGCTATCCTTTAAATTAAAGTATCATGTATTATCGACATTTGTAACGGATACGCGGCAGAATTTACTGGTAAACATGAGTATAAAATCTGATTTCATTACCGAACAACATAATTGTACAGCAAGTATCATCAGTTTAGCTTCACTTACCTGAGGGTTCCGACAGAATGGTGCCTTCCACCTTACAAGTTGGGGCTGGTTTGATTATTCTGACCCTGTCCGTGACGTTCTGTACGTCTCGTTCACAGTCGATGTACACACAGATCTTTTTACGAAGTCTATTTAACGTTGCTTCTCTGATAAACGGACGTACACCCACGATCTTGTTATAAAAGGAATTATTTGGGACAGATTCGTTGAACAAATTTCGAAAATTTAAGGACGATGATGAAAACGCAACGAAAAATGTTCCGTAAAAGGGAATGAGAAATGAAACAGTTCGCATCATTTCAAATGTCCAGCAATCGCAACCCTAGTTTGTAACACCAGTGACGTCACGAGTAGTTCCGCTTCATATCCTGGATAGCATCATCTGAAAAAAGAAAAGTTACAATTTTGAGAATTGGAAATTCTTAATAGTAACACAACAGCAACAGTACGATGAACTAGGAAACTGTTGCTGATAAACATAATTTAAGGAGTACATACTTAAGGAGACACAAATATCCGTATGTATTGGCACATATTGGTGCAGCACAGTAAGTCGACAACTCAAATAGCTCGTTGTTAATCGTCATGTTCTGGTCGTGATATCTTAGTATCTAAAGGTCACTTGTTAAAATGCTTTCAGATATCAACGGTTCTCGCAGTTTGCTTTTCCTGTTTGTAGAATTCTAGAAGGACTTATCTAAAGTGTGAATACTACTTAAATGCAAACAGAGAAAACGAAAACAAAATGATTTATTACCCAAAAGTCTATACAAATTATAATTAGTCAATTTTTACTGTTTCTGGCTTTTTGTCTAATTTTGGCTGTAGGGGTGAAACAATCAAAACAGTTTTCCCGGTCAATACGAACTGTTACCCGGCGCGAATTCGATGAGACGAAATCCCCCCTCGAGAGCCCCGTTCAAGCGTTTTGGTGACTGCGACTCTTACAAGGCCAAAATGGACGAATTTATAACACCCCATTGCCGGAGCGACGTCCTAGAGCCAACTGAGGAAACGGAGCTGGATATAGAGGCCTGAGGCTTGCGTCCAGAATACATCTATGTATCTATGTATGTATATTGAAACAATTGTATACTAAAAACCAATGAAAAAACTGTAAGTGGATTAAGTAGTGTTATTGATCAATTCCACAACATGAAGCATTGGAATTTACACAGCATGGAAGATTTACATATTTGACGCATTTTAATGTGTCTTGATTGTTGAGTTTTACCGCCGAGCAAACTTGGATCGGATTGGATATTGGACGTCATAATGCTTGCGACCTTTTACTCAACGTACTTATACGTTCTTAATCCTATAAAAACGCCTTACCAACCGACCAACCGAATACAGATAATCACGTTCAAACCGTTCACTGTTTGCTAAATTACAATCAATGGAAATGACCCATATCTTATAACAGACACACCCTACATTCACGCACTTAGACTTGTCGAGTTCGCCAATCATTGAGCAATCTTTTACTGACACTGTAATAATAGCCAAACTAAGACACCAAGCGAAAATCAATCGACCCAAAATTACAAATGCGATATCTAATGTCGATTTTCCTGAATGTGTCCAAAAACCTAGATTAGAAAGATCGATAAAGATAGAAACAGCTTCCACCTACAAGTCGATATCCATACTTGGTTAATTTGGTGTCGGGATACTTTAAACTCGCACTGATTTAGGAGAGTTTCGCATACGGTTGATCTCGATGTATTGCTCGTGCACAAGATGAACATTTCCCCAAAATTGGTCTTATAGTAAAGAAATATTTCCAGGATCAAATATCGGCATTTGTGAAACACTATTGCAGAAATAAAACCTGTGTAAACTTTAAGGACATTTCCGTATTCATATTAGCACATTCTACTGCCGATAACCACGCTGTACTATGTATCAGACGGTATACCGCTCACACAATTATTCCCGTTTTACCAACTACCTGCGTTAGATGACAGTACAGTTGCCAGCTCCACCCTAACATCTGTTGCAATGTTGACTTAGAGGCATATGAGACATAGTACGTGTTTTTGTAGTAACATGCTTATTGATGTTCTGTATTACATTTCAAAATAAATATTTTTTTTCAATTACACGTTTGATGTATTTATGACTTACCTAATCTTTTCATCCTAACTGTTATAAGCTACTTCTCTGAAAACTGATTATCTTTCGTGAATATTTATCATATTTAATACACATGTTGGTATAATGTGCTTTATATGTCAAGTACATATTGTAGTATTCACGAATTACGACTATATATCGATATATTTAAGGTCATCAGGAAACAAAATTGTTACACTTATCAATTGTCTGAAATTGATGAAATGAACTTCACTGCATAGGTTTAATTCTTAAGCGGTATAAAGTACTTGATTGAACCTAAAAACCATATTTAACATTGGCCCGTCTGAAAATCATTTCATAATGAAAACAGTAATGTCCCAATTCCGACCACCGTAACGGTTAAATGTTTCCTAAATAATGAGTTTAGTTCCATCACTATCAATAACAGCACCTGCACATCGACATACATGTGCATGTATAACGTACCTTTGAAATGAAAAAAAAAATATGCTGATATGACGAAAACGCAAACATGTTACAGGGGTTAAGTAAATACTACGCTCAATAATATATATCAACACATGCAAGCTCGGCTCCTACAAAACTTGTATTAAAGGTTATTTAAACATTTGAATTAATAGTTCAATTGAAATTATATCCTTTATAAATACTTACTTGTTTATGCACATATCTTATCAATATAGATATATACTACTTACCTGCCTTAGCGAAAAGCCTTATTTGAGTATCGCTAACGGTGTAAGTTAGCCGCTCTAGGTCACTATGACACACGGCCATATGCCGGTTAAATACATCCACACACGGAGACCTCATTCATGGAAGCAAACATGAATGGGTATAGCATGTAATGATCGACCAATAAAAATCCGTCTTGGCACACTCCTACACGCCTCCACATGGTGGAGAGTTCCATTCATAGTTTCGCCAATCATAGATACCAGTGTCTCTTACGTACAAACTCTAGGTGCAAGCAATTTATCAACTGGTGATATGTCGCATACAGAGAACTGTATGATCGTTAATGATATTTCACGAACGAAACATATACTGTATAACACGAAATGTTCGTGGGTATATTCTTTCGTGGTTTGAAGCCTTTTAGATCGTTTCGTTGTACATGTACAAACGTTCGCGAATATCCTATTTTAACAAATAGTAGACACGTAAATCATTAAAAATCGTTGTATTTATTTTCCTGGTTCAATAGCAACCACGAAAACCACGAATATTTATACACAAAGAACATTTCATGTTATACATTTTTTTCTATAAATGTCGAAGGGATTTTGTTAACTGTTTTAATGTCTCAATACTTTATCTTTACAGTGCGTTCAACGTTGTACACCAAGAGTAATTCATTGTATGTATATTACCAATCAATACATAGATCGATCAGAACCTAGATTTATGGCACGACAGAGAAAAAAACTAGTTATTTTACAGCGAAAATTTGTTTTGTTAAACTGGTTAAAACCATCTTAAATATACTGAGAATACAAACCTCGCAGTCAGCTGACACATTGGTAACTGGAAATATCACAATATGATAATCTTAATTAAAACAATCTCTGTGAAACACATCGTAACCATCGACATAGGACGTCAAAGATAGAAAAAGAAAACAATAGCATGAGTATTGGTAATTCAGCATGCATTATTGAAGTGGTAGATCTCTGAAAATTTACATTTATCTGTTGTTTCACCACACATCGTGTAAACATGTCATTGAGATGGTCATGGCCACTTCGATTAATGTTATACAAAGTTATTGTCAAGATTGTACAAACATAAGCTTGATAACCAAACAGAGGATATTCCCTATTTTCTTGTTAATTATTAATGCAAATTAAAATACTTTCTCTATAAGTTCTCTTAGGTGAAGTGTTAAGCTTTTTATTCTTGACCTCATTGTACTGTTTAAGAATAAGTTATTATTACTTAATGCATGCAGAGTCTCATGGCTTCGTATACAGTAGTGTTTATTCAGCAGAAATGTACATGGTATGAGATTTTGACCTTTCACTAACTGAATAAGTTTGTGTCTACATCCGACACGTCATCTACAGCCCTTATGTATTATACAATATGCAAAGGTATACATGAACTAGATGCACTGACCAAACCCTTATAACTCATATAAAACAGCATCGCGGTGTTCAAGTTACATAATCGTCTCTTGGTGTAAAATCTTCAGTACCGACATATGCAGTGATTTGTTAACCACAGGAATGTTGACGTATGCAGAGCGATATGAATGACAATCACAAACATTTAACTCACTACACCAGCTGGTTTGAGTTTTACATAAGGATCGTGCTCAATCGAGCTGATGCATCGTGATACACAGAACGAACTATGAATATTTCACACAATTCCACAACCTAGGCTTTGAAAAAATGATGACCCCTGTAAAAGTGGCGCCTACGTAGGGACGGGGAAACATTGAACACTCGGAAGGAGGTATTTCCTGGGTGGGGAGTATGCTAATCTAGAAAATACTAGCCTTTTCTCCCACCTACACGACAGATGAAAATTACTCTTAAGCTCATTCGGAAGAGCTCATTTGACGGAGCGTCTTGATACTAAACAAGGGGCTACGTGTTCGATCCCTTACGAACGTATCGAAAACAAATCAAATTAATTAAACACATGATAAAAGAGGAACGAGGATAAAAGTAAGGACGACATGCAATCTTTTCCCCCGCCCCGTCCCCTTCTCTTTCGTTTAATAACCATGTTTCATTTTTTTGGCCAATAATATATGTGTATGCGCGTGCATATAACAAAGAACATGCAACAGTTTTTTCCGAAAGCCTTTGCGTATTGCAAACGTATACAGGTAAGAAGTGTGCGACTTTTCTTGAAATAAAATGGCATGCTTGTGCCTATCTGTGTATTCATTGAATACACCACGTTCCACTTTGAAACCAGGGTCATTGGCTTCAGCATTTACAAAAGGTACAACTTACAACATCAGTTGAAGCTGAGGCTTGATAGTGAGGGGAAAACGAGGCATTTTATGACACAATGCTAGCAAGTGCAAAAGAAACCAAATACTTATTTTATCTAGGTCACATTGAATTAGAAACGCTGATAGATATGAAAGGTAAATCAGATATATTTCACGTGGTAGAATAGATATAATCAACATTAGTTTGTATATCACGAAAGGGGATATAAATCAAAACGCGGGAGTCCTCATTTTTTTAAAAATATTCTCTTCTTTGTTGTTTTATCAACAATAATACATGCAAATATGTTATTAATTTTTTAATGATCACAATCTCTGATAATTACTACTATGCACATGCGATACAAGCGTCCGTCATGTTTTCCTATCAGTCGCCGGGGTGATAATCAGTGTTCCACTCCCATTCTGGTTGATAACGTGTTATTGGCCTTAACCGATATGAGTTGATCCGGGTTCAATGTTCTTGATTCGGTTAAACGTTTACAATATTGCTGCCGTCTGCACCGGATGTAAACACCCATAACAATTAACCAATATTACTGCTGGTTGAAAGAGCAAATAATTCATTTACATATACATGAACAAAATCCAATGGTTTTATTGTGTTTAACGTCCTGTTGCATACGCATACCAGCTAATGTCATGTTTGGATTTATCTTAATGTGTGTACTGTACACGTGTGTACTGTAAACGTGTGCGCTGGAGGCGGTGTGGATTTATTTAATGTGTGTAATGTACACATATGCGCTGGAGGCGGTGTGGATTTATCTTAATGTGTGTAATGTACATGTGTGTAATGTACACGTGTTTACTGTACACGTGTGCAATGTACTCGTGTGCAATGTACATGTGTGTAATGTACACGTGTGTAATGTACACGTGTGTTATGTACACGTGTGTAATGTACACGTGTGTAATGTACACGTGTGTAATGTACATGTGTGTAATGTACATGTGTGCGCTGGAGGCGGTGTGGATTTATCTTAATGTGTGTAATGTGCACGTGTGCGCTGGAGGCGGTGTGGATTTATCTTAATGTGTGTAATGTACACGTGTGCGCTGGAGGCGGTGTGGATTTATCTTAATGTGTGTAATGTACACGTGTGCGCTGGAGGCGGTGAATTGGTGTATGTCCCTGGCGAAAACGTGAATCTGATGCCGACTTTAGAGTTTTACTTCATTGCTATACCATGCCGAAGGCACCCAGCACAGTAACCCACTTGGTCACATTCTACCGATAACGAGTTAGTTTGTTGTGGCGATAAACCGAAATTCTGAACGTGCAGCAGGTTATTAAAGCACACTTTTGAGGATTTCGGTATATCTCCTCCTTAGGAGTATAATCGTATACAAAACAAAAGTTAAAAGCATTACTTAACACATAACGAATATCAAGTGGAGTAAAGTTGTTTTTTTCATTTTTTTTTTTATTTTTTGTGTCGTTTGTCTGGGTTTTTTATTGGTCAATCTGACGTAGGTTTGACGTAGGGAACGAACAAAGCGCAGCACAGTGTACATGTATCGTACGTTGTTTGCAGAGCACCACTATCAACGATAACAAAATATTTTAGTACTTGGTGCCGTTTTAAGAAGAATAGGGCAAAAGTGATGGGACTAGGATTAAAAAAAACCAGGACAAGTACATTGGATCAATATTTGATATAAAGTACCTGCTAAACTTCTTAGCTTATGTTGTATGTTTTGCAAAAACCGATGGAAAATAAATATTCTTGTATCTTGTATCTTGTAAGAGAAACAGCTGCTGTGTCAAAATATCTTTTGCTCTGCATCAAAACATTTAAAGATGTGCTATGTTTGCATAAAGGTCAAAACGAAAACAAAAGATTGGAAGTGAACCATGTCATTTATTTTAAATAATAAATGACACCATAACAAAATCATCTACGGTTTCTGTTACACAGGATGAGACAAAATAATTAGAACCTTTTTTATACAAGATGGGGGTCAAATTGGTCTTTATAGAGGACAGAAATGTCAGCGATACGCTCTTTTATCAGGAGTAGTTAACTCAAGCAGGCTTTTCGAAAGGTCAAAAGTTTAACAAATGGACCATTCTGATCTCGAAACAATGAAAATACTATCTTAAGCACGTGTAATGCATTTATGAGTGGAACTGTGCGTGTTTATATTGTTGCTGGGACCCGTAATGTTAACAGATTTCTTTTTAAGGTCATTGTTTTCTCATAAAGGAAACCTCAGATGGCATTTTCAGAATATCTGAAACCTATCGAAGGCGTTATACTATAACAACTGAAGCATCTACTACGAAATGTCACAGACGTGGTTTAGAGATTAATCCGGAACAGTAATGACGTATTCAGTCACGATTTACATGTTAATCGCCCAAAATAATGACATCATCAACATTCCTTAATCCTGTGTTTAATACATGCCGCCCACTGCTGTACATATAAATGTCCATGGAAAGGATTATATTTTATTTAACGTTCATCGGAAGCAGTTTCGTGCGGTGTATTATATTGAAAATATAATCAATTCTTCAATTATTTTCTTTTCTTTTTTGTTTCCCTAGTTTCTTTAAATATTTGTTTATATCATTTTTTTTTAATTACAGTTGATGCCATTTCATAAATGAAAACATTTTATTGAATGAAATTAATCCACTCCCTAACCACTCCTTTCCTGCATACACATAAAAATCCTGGATTGTGATAATTTTAAGTAGTTAAAGGTGATGCTATATCCTAGCAGAAATGACATTCATTGGCACAAATTGATATTCTTCTTAGCCAGTCACTTTCAGCGAATAGCAACCTTACTTTCTAACACTGTTAAGGTTTAACATAAAACCATTATTTTTATCCTTATTTGATTACACACAGCTTAATTTCGTATGCTTGCTTTAACAGATTCGTACAAGAAAATGTACAGAAAATTCAATGCTGGATTATGAGGAAATATCTTATGAATAATGTCATAACAATGATTGTTTTATATGGTGGCATATTTCTGACATCGACTTCGACTTGCGAGTTAATTATGTCGACATAGTTTTTAAAAGATGTCGACAAGCTTCCCCGATCGGACGTGAAAAATGTATGGGGTCACCTGTCCGACCAGTAAGTTTTCTACGGGTAATCCGGGTTCCTCCCACCGCAAGACTCTCGCGCGCTTACATTAGGGCTAGCAAGAGTGATACGTATAAGCTGTAAAAACTTGTTTCATAATTGTTGTAAAATGCAGTTTATATAAAAGCTGTCGATAACCTATGATCATATCGCAATAACGTTTAGATAATAATAATTTCTTGGAGAATGATTTTCTAACAGCTCGTTTTGCATAGTTAACTCGCAAGTCGAACATTAATGGCAAACAATATGCTACCATAGTTTTAGTTTCGATAACCCGATACAACAATCCTTTAAATCCAATTATTAACAAAACAACCCGTATTGAAGCGTTACTGCAATATCGCCTTACATTTATCATGTAAAGTGTATGTCCCGCAAATGATCTCCCAGCAAATATTTAAGGTTAGAGTAAAAACGTGTGCTGAAAGTTGAATGAAAATGTTTCAGTGTCAACATACGCTAAGCAGGTAAAGCTGCTCTAGAACCTTATTGGTCAGCTTGGTGGGGCGTTCTTAGCTATCATTGGTAAGGAAACAAGTCCTAGCCCACACGTAAATAAAACAATCTGATTTGGACAGACATCAAAGATCATGATATCACTGTGAACCTACACAACGTCGAGCAGAAAAGTGGGCACTACAGAACATCAACAGATGATGTTAGGGACCGTAGCATTTCCGTCATGTAAATTCAAGCCTCTTTGACATAAGACATTAGCTCAGTACTGTATTGACATCAGGAAGGATATATCTGACATCGTTTGTTTCCTGGAACAGATCACTAAGGAAGTATTCCACTGAGATCTTAAAAGCCACCTACAGGCGAACTTTTAATTCAAAGAACTGACACGTATCCAATCAGCACGATCTAGGAGGATTCTCTAGCATAATGTCAAAAGCATATTCAAACCCCCTCTCGTTGTTTATACACAAGAGTAACAGTATTTAAAATGTGTACAGAGCGTTACACTTGTACTTAAACTTGCTGTAAATGTGGCAATAGTGGCAAGTTTAACCAATATCATATATAAAATTATATTGTGTCTCACGAGAGAGGACACATAATAGTCATAAAATATCCTTATGCAGATTTGGTGAAAGACTGTACCAACTGTATATCGCTGCCTTATTGTAAGAGGCAACTCACGTGCCCCCGGGGCCCCCCTCTGCAGAAGCGAAGTTAGTTCGTTTGCGTATGTTGTTTAGGGGACACTAATGTGACCAACACTGATCTGCCGGCCCCATTGTAACACCTGGGACATTCTGTGTGGTTTTATCCACATTTCCTTACCCTTTATGTCTGTTGATGTCTCCTTGGGCTACCCGTATATGGCTTCATATGACCTTACTAGGAAATTAAACCCAAAAACAAACAAACTTCATATATCAAATTAACTTAATAATAACGTAAATATCATTAATATGTTCTTTAAATATGTTCACATCTCTGCCTTGTTGATTTCGAGAGAGCCAAATCTCCCGATTTAATATTCATAAAAAAATGAATAATTAGCAGGTGCAATGAGCTCAGGTCATAAACTCAGGTGGTGACATTATTTCAAAACGATTTTTCTCGAAACGAATTGTTTGCAAGATGAAAATAATCATGCACCATCCCTAGACACGGACGATTAATACGTTCTGTTCAACTTCCTGTTAAGGCAGATGACAAATCTATATCTTTATTTAGCATATCTTGATTGAATATGTTTACGTAACTCTGTCCTAAAGTAAATTATATCAAATCTCAACCAACATGTAGGCGTCCAAGGTGAAGCTTCTGACAGCGTTATCTCTGAAAATATGTTGATCTAACTTGCCTCGTTCAAAAAGGCTTGGTTGAGTAAAACAAAATGGTATTCTACTTATACCAAATTGAAAATTCTTGGAACCGAACTGTTGTCAAGTCTAAATCTGGGATCTGCTGTTCGAAGACAGCAAGATGTTACCAAATTGTCTACAAAAGCCATATTTCAAACTCGAAATCGATAAAACTAGGGAAGAATGTAAACAAATGAACTATTAACACAGAGGGAAAGTTCAAGTAGAATAAGACCAGGTGTTCCAGAAGGTTAAGCGTCATTTTCCACCCGCCATTAACATTTAGGTAAAATCCAAGCGATATTACGTTCTCAAATCGAGAACTCGGGTATTGACATCACAAAACCACAAGGCTTACCAATGAGCATAATCAAATCATACCACACACAGAAATAGCATATCTCCCTAGAAGATCATGATGGTGAGCATAAACCGTATGCATAGGCATCATCTACCTTTATCGAAACCCTAGTGTAATACGTTTGTCCGTCAGCAATCAACATTTATCAGTTAAAACTTAAGGTCTTGAACATCAAATATACTCCGACACGTTAACAGCGCAGGTACAATAGGGGATGAAGGGTTGTTACTATCAATCAAGGGAACGTTCAGCTGAACATAAACAGGAATTGAAAACTTATTTCGAAAACGTTTGTTCCCTTTGTCAAGTATTAACTGATTAATGTAGAATTAGAGTGCTCTATGATTTTGACAGCTGATTTTACTGATTCGGCCCATTGTGGCTTAGTGAGGTTTTCCCAGCAGTTTAGAGTAGAGGCATCGGTCATTTGCACTCGTTGTTTGACAAAAGACATAAACGTTTTCGATAGTTCGCAAAAAAGTTGCCAAATCGTGTTTGTGTTCAAAACAAACTTGGCATTCGCATATAAGCATGGTCACCACCTTGGTTTTCAATTTGGTGACGTAACATGGACATGGATTTAACCGTGATTAACTCGCTATCTTTTTGTGCAAATGGTCTTCCTCTTCTATCATTTTTCAATGTTTCGATGTAAAAACGGTCCTCGGATCATATTATGCCCTTGTATCAAAGATTTATAATGTATATGAAGATGTCGTTCTCACTTTGGTAAATTCTTGTTTTTGTCACATAAATAATAAATTCCATGTGCTATATGCCTTTCTACACGATGACGTGAATACTCTATACAACGAGATCAATTGAAATGAGTTTTTCCGATTAAGGTTTGTTTGCCGATAATGCAGCTTCAATTAGTTTTGAAAAAAATATATACAATTGGCACATGCTGTAGATAGGGTGATAGTGTCGCGCATTTATACAAAGAGTTCAACTAATACACGTTTCTAGATTCTTTATTTTTTGTATTAGCAGAGGAGGTCTTGCGACATCAGCAAATCTCCATATAAAACGTTTTATTACCATTACCTTCAAATTACACCAGGTCCAAATTGAACCAAAGTGTGATTAGTCCAGAGCCAACAATCAAAACGGTTGATTGGAATATATTAAAAAATCTGAAACTAAAACTTTATGTACAAAGGTTCAACGTGATCGCCTTAAGAATCCCACTGAATATGTATCTCGTACGTACAGTTGCTTCCCTTTAACTTAGTTTTAGTATAACTGAAGTAATTGAGACTGTAGCTATGTAGGGTAGAGCGAAAGTATAACAATCTGAGGTCCGATGTTCGAATCCCAGTTTATTTCAACTGATATTATTCAGTCCCGCGCAAGATATTGTTTTCTTTTCAAAAATGGGTTATTAAAGCTATATAGTCATGTCGGAAAAAAAGAAATTAAAATGCGTATTTTCAATTTTTGACTATGGTATTTGATTCCCTGAGACAAAAAACACAGAAAAAGACTGTACATTTTAAGTTAACGATTCGCTATGCTTATGGCTTTAACCACCTGCGTCAGGGAACCTCTGTGACGCTATGATGGTGTTAGGTATTCTCAATGTGCATATGTGTTGACATCACTTTGACGTATAAAGGTTAACGTCGGGCACACACATGTGAGTGCCGTTACTGGTTTGGTATTTGACACAGAATGTAAAACATGAATGAATTACACTACACCATACAGCTGTGTTGTCCTTCTGGGACCATCGGCGATCTAGGGCAAAAATGTAGAAATCCAAATCGACCGTAATTACTGTTAGAAGTAGAAGGGCGGGTGCATAACCCCCTTACTTATATGCATTTTAAAAATGAGATGAATGCTAGTTTATTTTTAAATCAATTATACAGTAAGAAAAGAGTGTAAATAATGAACCCCACCACCACCCAAAAGAGATACATGTAATTGGGGTTGGCAAGGATACTGCAAACCTCGAGAACTTAGAAATACACCAGCAGTCTAAAGTGTACCACCTTGTATCTTGTATTATAAACGGAGTACACACATACGTGTGATTGTACCTGTAAATCACTACGGAATACACACATACCTGTGATTGTACCTGTAAATCACTCAAACATGGGTGTCGGCAATCTCGATACGTCAATTCTTCAAGTCAAATATTATGACAGATAATAATTAAACCTTTTGTTTTACACATTAATTTAATTATAAGTACACATATAGTCATTCCGCCCATTAACTGATATTGATTGTATTATTAAAAGTTTAAGGTACAGGATGAATCGGATCAATACGATGTACATAAAGAATTAAGCGGATACCTGAACTCTTCGAGCTAATTCGAGAAAGTAAAATGTATTTACTGTAATAAAAAATGATTCCTGTTTCACATGATTTCATTGTGTTCGATGAATAAAACCCATGCATTTTTTTGTACGAACTTGTACTTAACGACCTTAAGCATTGTGGCGTTACCAAATGATAATGAAATGACGTCACAGATTTAAATATTATATTATAATATCGTTATGGAGACAAAGTGAGGCAAAATGGTTAAAAAAATACTTAAAGTTAACAAAAAAACGTGATTTCGTACAAAAACAAACTTGTATCGCTTGATATCAAGGATCTTAATCTGAAATGAGTTTGTTTTCGTTTTAGCGATCCCCTAACGTTTTAGGGATCTCATACGAAAAGAAAAATCTTGTGTGATCCCGTAAGTACTCATAATATGTATCAAGTATGCACACCTACATAATGCAAACGGGTGCAAAATGAAAGAATCTCTATCTGCAGTCGTCACAAATCCACATGACCATTGATATAAGAAAATCATGAAACCATATACATATAATACAGTGCCAAAATACCTTAAATGCACACCATTTATAGTATGCATGCAATGCTATAAAAAATATCACATTACAACATAATTTCAATTTATGGAGGCTAGTAGGTACTATGTAATTATACAAATAATTCGTACGTCTGTACACGTAATATGTGTCTACTATTAAAGAACAACGATTAGCCAAATGAATGTCCACCCATGTCAAATAGGTATGAGAAACACACCCATATTGCGTAAACATTTAAAGATCAGTACCCCGTCAACGAAACGTTAAAACACGTTAAGGGAGACCGTGTTCCTTTTACCGAATATTATTATCTTACATATAAATGACATTAGCGCAGATTACATTCCTCTCAATATAATCCTTTGTATAAACAGACATGACACTATGTTGGTCTCTCTACCACTTAGGGGCATCCTGAACTTTCAATTATGAACGATCAGATGTTTATGTGGAGCCCAAATTTCGTGGTTTTGAAACCATAGAAAACACCATTTCGTGGGTACATTAATTCGTGGATTTGCAACCCTAAACAGACACTTATTTTTGGCCTTACGAGTACCCACTCAAGCGAAGAATACCTGTAAGTCAAACATGTAATTACTTCGTGGACCTATGAAATAATGGATGACAATTAACAACGAAATTAAAATCCCCACGAAAATTACAGATTTTACAGTATAAGCTTTCTGGAGAAAATGAAAGAAAGGGAACAAAAATGGTCCCAAGTAATGTATTACTTGCTGAAAATATTTTTTTGTTTATAATGGAAAGTATCGAAACTTGATGACATCATACAATAAGGTGATTGGGTGAATCCAACCGACATAAACTGGATTTTGTCTTCACAAGTAGGTTACTGCTTATTTCAGTAAAATCAAGTTGGTAAAAACGCCGAGCAGCATGCTCACTAGATGAAGAGAAAATAAATATAAGGTTAAGTTAAGCCTTTTTCTTTATTTAAAACAGTCGTTCAATGATATGGGATGCATACGCCCAAGACGAAGAAAAAATAAATATCAAGTTTGGTATAGTGTTATTCTTCGTTTAAAACAATCGGTCCTTGATACATGGTTTAGTTGACGATATTTTCTCTTGAAGCAACAAAACCTGTTACGAAAACGTCTTTGCTGACACAAACTGGGTTCTTGACAAACGTTTACTATAAAATCTTTAATTAGAAATAATTATGACAATAATGTATGACATTAATATGTATATCAATAAAATGTCATAATCAGGCATCGGTTATCTGTTCTGAAGCGTAACGTTAGTGTACCCAAAACGGGACAGTACTAAAAACGAGACACTTGTGAGAAAAATACCAAAGAAATTTTCATTCCATGCATAGATATATTTTTAAATAAGCGATTTTCAGGAAATGATATTTTAACGTCAAGTAAGCAGTTTATCAGCTTGATTGGTTGCTGAAAAAGGTTACGCGTACAGTTAAAATTTAAAAATTACTACGAAAACATAGCTTTCTTAAGTCACGTGCTGTGAGACGGTACATATTTGGATATCATCTTTTCAGAAGTCTATTTTCTCAGATGTAATGTTAGTTTGGAGACGAAATTTAATCACAACCTCCTCTGACATTTACAGTTCTTCAAATCCCTGATAAGATTTCGCGTTCTATTTATACAATATAGAACCAAATACCCTTTTTTCGGAATTAGTACTTTGGTATAATATACATTGATATTTTAATTTTAAAAAACCTGTCCCGTTTTGGGTACAGGACTCACACAACTAAATCAGCCAATCAGCAAGTGTTTCATACGTTTGCAGTTCCTATCTAAAATAAGTTCCGACTAATGACTGGGCCACTGAAGGAGTTTAATAAGGAACTGATGACAGATTTTTAGATAAATGCAATGTTCAGGTATTT
>JAUMHH010175496.1:0-15625 GCA_032359455.1 Chlamys rubida
TTAAACCTAACCTCAATAATGTTAACCTACAATATGTCCTGCAAGCGGGGGATATAAATTCCACGAATTTGCTTGTTAAAATAGTGATATAAAAAAATGCATCAACTCAATCGTAAAACGGTCCTTACATAACAAACAAGAAGGATTGTAGATGTAATATTATGAAAAGAATAATAAACGAAAGGAGTCTCTCAGGTGTTGAGTTTATATGTTGACGAGCAATATCGATGGATGAATTCTTTTGATTGAAAATAGTATTTCGTATAAACCGTCGCTGTTGTTCAACTGTTTGAGGTCAAACATTACACGGTAAAGGTGTCGGCTAATCATACTAGGTTCCTCACCTTTATTGTAAAGGTGTCGGCTAATCATACTAGGTTCCTCACTTTTATTGTAAAGGTGTCGGCTAATCATACTAGGTTCCTCACTTTTATTGATTAAAATTAATAAACAATTGATCAACTGAACAATTTTGAAACATGGATGTTTTGAAATTCGGGACCCCTTGGACTTTTTCCTTCTTCATCATAGTTATAATTAACATTACGACCACTCGGAATTGGTTGAAATAGGACAAAACATAACTTTGGAAGAAATTTGCAAATAGTTTTTGTATAAACCATGCAAGCATAATTGTGCTATATTTCATATCAATAAACCAATCTATCACATCGTTTATAAAACAACGCTTGACCATGGCATATAAATTGTTGTTAAAATAAGTTTTCTAACTAATGAAAATCGTTTATCATGTTTATCGAACTCGCTGAACAATCCATATATATTTTTGAATATCGATTATGCCAAGTTGATAAGCAGCAATTACTCGTTATGGAATACTTAAGCTGCTACATTGAAAGGGTATAAGCTAATGCTACAAGGGCTGAAGACAAGTACGTAATCTTCGACGTTTTAATAGAAACTTTATTGTTCAGTTAAATTGATATATACTTGGACTGATAAATGAAGAAAAATAATTTGAATGATAATAATAATCAATAATCCAGAAATACCATTGCACAATAAAGGTTCAGGCCTCACTCATTCTACCCCTACCAACCCGTACGTCCAATGGTTCCCATGGTTCAGCTTGTTTTAGGAGATTGACCATTTTCTATAATAAACATTGTATTGCCTCACAAACCAATCACTTCTGCTGAGAAGGGAGAGGGGCTGTATTATTGAGACTCCATTGAACACCAACAACAGTTAAAAATCCAGAAAATATATGTTCTCGTATATTACGTAATTTAAAGACATTTTCCATTACCCGTTTCATCGCGATTGTTTTAAGCGTGATGTAAATGGACGTTGAGTCTATCCAGAGTTAGGGTCCCGCACGAATCTGCCTCGTTCCAAGACTGAAGATGTTTATCTATACTGTTGTACATTGCGTTCCAGTCAATCCCAACACGACTCTGCTGGCAGACTTGTCCCATTATCGTCACGGACCTGCACCAGATAATGAGACTAACTTCCATTTATCAGATACGTTTTCCTAGGACAGACGAAAATGCAACCTTGGGATTGGTCTATTGGTGGTTTGGAGATGGTTGGTAGGGAACACCTGTGGATGTGTAATATTATAAATATATTATGATACGTCATGTACTGACATTATTACTCAACATATGTCTTGTTTTGTTTTGTGGTTTTTTTTATTTTCCTGGATATATATTTTTTACTTTTCTGGATTTGGTAAGAAAGATAATGAATTCCACAAGTGTTTTAGAAAACGCTCTCACTTCTGGATCACCTTATTTCACTTTCGGTTTTATTTTGGTGTGCGTTATGTCCTTTTTTATTACACTATTGGCATGGTTCTTGTCTTTTCGTATCCATTTAGAGTCTCTTATTAATTGGCTTGTCTTGATGTTTTGCTAAATCCAATAATGATATTAAAAGTGTATGCCCAACTACTCAATTGTTGATAAAGTATATCAGACTTGGATTTGTTTCTTTTGTTTCTGGTTCCATTAGCTTGTTTGTTTTTGGAAAATATTGTTTGATGATAACTGAAATGAACTCTGTCTTTTGTTTCCTCTACATTGGTTGTATACAATTCAACAACATTTTACACGTCGTTCAAACAATGCCTTGTTGGTCAGCTGTAACTTTTAACCCACCCGATTCAGAGTGTCTTCGTCTGTACGGCCTACTTGTTGGTCAGCTATAACTTTTAACCCACCCGATTCAGAGTGTCTTCGTCTGTACGGCCTACACGTCGTTCAAACAATGCCTTATTGGTAAGTTATAACTTTTAACCCACCAGATTCAGAGTGTCTCCGTCTGTACGGCCTATGGCTTGTACTTACATTTTTCTGTGATAAAGGAGGTTATCAAGAGAGCTCAACTGAATTATCTTACATTCCAGGTCACAGCCATGAAAAGTGTTTAAATGTTCAAATGATAACTTGTAATGGCTCATTTCGCCTGGAGTAATGGTGTTTGGCATTGGGTTGTGTTTGCTGGGGTGAAGAGCTATCAGGTTTGTGCGAATAAATGACACTGAATTACAATCAAGGTGTCAAGGGGGAATGTGTTCAAATCTTCAAACAGCATTTTCTAATTAGTCATGACGTCTAAAGTAATGATTCCTGGCCCGCATCATGCTTGTGGGCAGGTCTATTATGTCTCATAAAATGTGAGCAGTATATATACATTCCACACGCAAATGGCAGATGTGATTGAAAATTAAAAACCCATTTCTCATAAAGCATGATACAAAGGATAAAATGTTCGGGATAGAATGGGCTAATATTTCTATGAACAATCTTGCCTTGCATTCAGGGTCTTAAATAGATGTAGGCAGCCCAGTATCGGAACACATGGGCCCCTTTATAGATTGAATTCATTCAGTAGGCTTAGCTATCTCAACTATGAGACATTTAACAATAATAAAATTCCAATTATGACGTCAGGTCACTCGATACACGCTGGTACTTTTAAAAGTTCGATTTTGATTTAATAACAAGCGCATTACAGTGGCGGTTTTTACCACGACATTGTACAAAATACGCTTTACAGAAGCATGAATACTATCAATCAGAAATGGACGGAAAACAAACAAGGACATGGTAGCGACTCAGACCCCCCAAACGGCAACAAGAACCGAAAAGACACTAAACAAAGGTAAAGACTTTATTAACCTAACAGCAAACCGCAGGCGATACCCGGTGATACATATCTGTACGATCATTATATATATATAAACAATATCCTTTCTGATGAAGCTTGCTTCGAGCCGAGATCTACATGTAGGTTGTTTACACACTTCACATCTGATGAAACTTTTACATAATTGTTATTGCCACTGTGTGGTGCAGATGTCACGTGACCCAGAAACGCTTCATTTCTTGGGAGACAATACAACTTTATCTGATCATACGATCTTTCCATTTGCTGTGCTATTACTTCGATCAGTGGATGTCCCAAGTAATCGTCAGGTTTGTTCAGACTATTGGCGCCTGGTCCAACTGCTGTCGTTATGTCTGGATAACATCAAATGTAACCTGGGGACTTTCGACCTTTCGTAAAACGTGGTTCCATGCTTTCATTATATGCAAATGCTTTTCATATACTAACGATTACTTTAATGATATTGTGCAATTAGCGTCTTAATGAAAATATTCCATACAATCTGAACTCCATCTTTCGGTTTAATGTCATTTTAAATGATATTATTTCACACTGAACTTACATCAATAATCCTATCAGCGTACTTTAGGAGCATATATAAATGCTAACTCTACCTATCCCTAAAGGTTTGGTGTATAATTCGTTTACAACTTTGGGGGAGGGGTGTTTAGGAATCATCTGTCTCCATCCTTCCAACACATTGTAGCACAGTTTATTCACCTACACCATTAGTTAGATGTTATTGTAACCCGGCACAGTCAGTCTACATGATCTGTAGACGTGCATGAAGAATGGAAGTGCTGCGATTCAACATTTTTTTCTGGAGGTTTGTCTCTTGACGCTTCAAATACCTACACCCAAAACCTTACAACCGCAACTCCTACACCATTTGATCAGTTTTATTCCAACTTGGCACAGTGAAAGAACATGATATGTGTGTAGAGGGAGTGTTATAAATAGGCTGCAAATCAACAATATCTGGTGGAGTTATGGCCCTTGACTCTTCAAATTTTCTGCCCAAAAACCAAGTGACCATATGTTTCATTTTACACTATGCAGATATGCATGAAAGAAGGAAATTCGGTTTTTAGACAATCTCTGATTGGGTTAGGTATGATCCCGTTTGGTAATTAGATCCGTTAGGACAATTTGAGTTTAAGTAGTGATCGCTTAGTTATTGCATCCGTAGTAGAAAGCTTTTGAAAGGTCACAGTTGACACCTTGCTTGAAAAACATCTTATGTTCAAAATATCTTATGTACAATGTTTCTTATGGACAATATATCTTATGTACAATGTATCTTTTGTACGTACAGTATATCTTATGGACAATATATCTTATGTACAATTTTTCTTTTGTACAATATGTCTGATGTACAATATATATCTTATGTATAATATATTTTTTGTGTATAATATATCTTTTGTACAGTATAGCTTAAGGATCTCTGAACAGGTTTAGTCATTTTATATACCATAGTATTGTAACAGCGAGATCTATATCTGATTACATTATTTGTTGACATCGGTCAAGGTACACGTAAACATAGTAAAGTAGCATCCAGTTCTACATCCGATGTTATATATTTTGATTTGGGTTTGACCAAATTGAGCGGTCAAAGGACACACTTGGCGAGTAACACTAGTAAAGATATTGTGTAGAGAATATCTTCTGAATTCCACAAACTACTTAGCTTGTATCTACACCAAAGTTTAGTAACTTAACTGTGTCTTGATCGAGTATGATGGAATGTCAATGCATTTCTATGAGAGAACCGGGTGACACTGTGTTTTAAATTTTAGATGTGAATACTTAACATGACAATACAGGTTCGGTGCCTAATTGTTTTACATATAAATGCGTACTCTACACCACCATAAGTACAATGTATTTCGTATTATTAAAAGTCGAACATTTACCCTATATTAACGTATACGCCTGGCACGGTGTTTTACCTGTCCCGCTGCGGCGGTCCCCAGAAACCATTATTATAGTACTTCGTAACGGGGGGCAGTGATATTACATAACCATTCACGACTCGTTAGATCCTCCATATACCTAGGTTTAAACTTAACCGTTTCAATCATTGCATTGTTAACTAGAAGTAAATAATCTTTTCTTTTCAATTGTACTGCAATACTGTATTGACCTAACTATTAAAGTATAAAAAACATACAGTATAAGAATGTGGTAAAACAATACAACGGAAATATAAATAAAAAGAAATCAAAGCAAGCAAGCAAGCAAGCAGGGAGAACAGCCTCTCTCACTCTATACACCTACTCTTAAACGTCACAGGTAAATAACTACATACTACAGCAGCTTTGGATTGGAATTAAATCTTCAAATTGTCATGATTTCATGAATTCTCGATTGGAAAGTTATTATTAATTATAGTTTAAATATGGTTTTAAACTCATGTTGTCATTTACTGATACAAGCGTCTCTCAGTGTTTCTTTTTAACAAAAAAGACATGTGTGTAAGTACAGTTTACCATATGTGGGACAGTACTAACGGAAACGATAGGGTGCATTTGCCGCTGTTAGTCAGCGATCGTGTATATGTGTGAAGATTCAAAACTTGTTTATCTGTTTCATTTCAGACTTAATAAAAAATGTATACAGGTTGGGGAATACTAATTTTAAATCTCTTTTTGGCGGAGGCGTGTCTTAACTTGCTTAGGAATGACTAAAGTATGAATTATTTTGATTCGCTTTCCATTCATGCTGCAATGTTCTCGCAATATGTTTATTTTCTATGTACCATCCTAATAATCTGGTTATTCAGTATTAAATACCACATAATTATGTATAACTACCCTAAATTTAAATGTGTACATATGTATTATAAGTTCAATGACATGTGCATAAATTGTTTATATATAAATTTATTTTTTAAAAATTAAGAAAGTAACCTTTTGACCAAATCTATTTGCGACGCTAACCGCTGCACCACCACACTTATCCAGTTTTCCTCGACAGAATCATAGTGGCAAATTGTCTATAAAACATTTATGAATATATATATTCAGAGAAATGTTGCTGAAATTGTTTGTGCAAGTTGCATCCATGTATTTTGCTGTGTGTAACTCCCATCAGTACCACTATGATCCTATCTCGGTTAACGGGCCCATGTTAAACACCGGTAACACCTAAGCCTCCTTGTTTGGAGGCGTGGTGCTGTTGTAGTGGGTAACACCTAAGCCTCCTTGTTTGGAGGCGTGGTGCTGTTGTAGTGGGTAAGAGCTAAGCCTCCTTGTTTGGAGGCGTGGTGCTGTTGTAGTGGGTAAGAGCCACGGTTATCTTTCACTATGGCAATTTGGTGACGTAAAAATGTGTCTTCCCTTGTAACTGATTTTTATCTGTTACTTTACAAATTGATATATAAGATGCACGGCATGCTGTTTGATTCAGGGGTTAAATTTAAGGCATAACATTGCTGTTTTATAGTGCAGAAAAAAATCCATGTCAATTTGTAAGAGAGACCATTACATTTTTCAATTGAATGAATTACTACCCTCAAGTTTGCCGAGCGTTGAACGTTTCGTATTGAAAGGGAATCAAACAAGACATTTTAAATATTTGTTCCGACTTGAAATAGAAACATCTTTTACATGCAATACGCATTTTCAAGTTTTTTGCACGGCCTTTCAGGGAATAAAATAGGAAGCTAAATCTTCAATTTATATCTGTTCTATTTATGTTCTTGCATTGGTGCTCCTCTTTGTCATATATGCTAATTCTATACGAGTTTATTATGTAACTTTGGTAAGCAATTTTATGTATAGCTTTTTAATATGTTTATCCAATTTTAACTCCAACTTAAATCATCTTATGCAAAGTTGAACAGAATGTATCTATCTACATTCATGCTACCCTTATAAAAATTGAAACAGGATTTTCAATGTTGATTTTTATTTATTTAACGAAATTTCAAATTTTAATTTTCCACGTTATGTGCTTATTAAAAAATTAATTATTTAAACACAAACATTGTTCATCTCTCGACTTGTTATTACCGCACAAACGCCAAACCATATTTCTACCTGTACTCCTGACGTCATGTGACTGCGATAAGAGTAGGTGTATAGATCGGGACCTGTACCACGGAGAGACGTACTAAGCCTACTGACAAACAAATAAAACAATAGTTTCTCTCTGCGATTTTATTGGGTGGAGTCAGTGTATAAACCATTCAAATGCTTTCAAGTAATAAAAAAAAATAAAACCTAATTTAGGAAAAAATCCAAAAGAAAGTTTACATACATTAACTTATTAAAATATTATCTTAAGTACACATTATTTTACCAAGGGAATTACACAAAAACACCCTTCGTTTTAAACACTACAAAATATTTTCATTTCTGTTCAAAAGTTTGGAAGATTTAGTTACAGTGGGAAAATCAGGTTGTATCAAAATGAACACGTATCAATGGAACAGAAATACAAATATACCCTTCGTACTTCCCCTGGGGGGATATCAAATGTCATGAATTATCAAAATGATGCACGAAAAAAAGCAAAAGATGATACATCTCCAAACAAAATTGATAGTAAAAGCTTAAAAAGTTTTACAATGGCAAGATTGAGAAATCGACAGGCAAATGTATGCTGAAAACCACAGGGAATGAGTACCGCTGTGTGGGCATCGTTATCTTACCGCCTTCCCTTCCCGGTGTTAATTTTTTTTAACCAAGGTCAACAAGGTAAAATATTACTTATTATCCAAATATTTGAGGCACAGATAATATTGGAGTACCTGGTGTTGAATGCTGGTGTTATACCTCGACAGACCTTCACTATAATGTCACGATACCAAGTGGTCTGTTTGCAGCACGACCTTGTCAGTGGACCATGATACGATGTCAATATAATGCATTCCTGAATATATCGCTACTTTGTAAGCTATTAGTGGAATGTTATCACGGAGGGTGACGTATGGCTGTTGCACTGTAAACAATGACGTCATATCGTAAACAACTTTTCGATGGTATCTACGTTTTCAACAGTTCAAATAGTACGCTGTCATATAAATGAGAATTACTGATCGTTGTTAATTTTGTGGTATATTTGTCTGTCCAGTGTCATAGAAATGTTTAAATCTGGTGTGCACAGGTATACTATAAATACTTATGGGTGGATATAACACATCGCGGATTTCGTGTAAATCAGGCTCCAAAAAACGGTTAATTTGTCCAAGGCCTACATAACACCTATGGTCGCTAATTGCAAACATGAAAATACCAATAGTTTGGAAGTTTAATGAATCAACCTTCTTTTCCTGTCAGTTGTAAAAGAACATTTTGGCTGCTTCCCAAACCCTCACGT
Organism: Chlamys rubida; assembly: GCA_032359455.1. Classification (NCBI taxonomy): domain Eukaryota; kingdom Metazoa; phylum Mollusca; class Bivalvia; order Pectinida; family Pectinidae; genus Chlamys; species Chlamys rubida. The sequence goes on from JAUMHH010175496.1 coordinate 8,467, forward strand.
TTAATGTAATGACATGAATAATTATGTCAAATGATTTTTTCCAGAAGACAATCTTCAATATGATGCATAAAAATGTTTGTACGACCCGATATCAGCAAAACAGTTTATACCAACCAATATCTGAAAAGTACAGGTATTGGTTTGTGAGCAGATCACGATGTTCAGCACCATTCATTATATGAATTGCTTCCCTTTAATTCCATGTTACTCCCATGATGTTATGTTTTAACAAAATGTGAAAAGTGACAAGAAAAAACAACCGCTCTCTCCCTGCAGGTAAATAACAATATTTTAATCTGAATATTAGATTGTGTAATAGATGTACCATATAATTGTACTAAATTACTAAAGGATCTATCAAACGGTTAGTTCAGGATGTACATGGTCATCAGACAAAAGTAGCGTGTGTTACCAACACACCAAAATCAATCTTACGTCGCATTTAACCACTTTAACTTAATTTAAATCTAGGCAATGCACTGACCTGGAATAACAAAGTCGTTCGACGAACTTTTTTAAAATGTATGGAAGCAAAATCCTGATTTATTATAAATCATTTCCATATTAAATAAACAAGAAAAAAGATAAAATACAAATGAAAATTAAAAACACCTAGAATTGTAATAAATAAAAACATGACGTATCGGCAACTGAGTGCATGTGACTTTATATGAGAACAATCCTTACAGTCTGGCGACTGTGGGGTACACGCCGTACATACTACTGAAAGACATGACGGTTTAACACCTTCTGTTTAACGATAAGTATTTGGGTACAAAGGTACAGACCCTCGCACATTGACAACACAGAAGGATATTTCGGGTTGACACTTGGTGAAAATATACGTATTTTTGTCTCTACGAAATAGTAGTTTCAACAATATAATGTATTTACGTAATATCTCCGGATCATAACAATGCGGTTTTTTAAATAGACGTTTGCACTTTGTTTCCGGTCTACGACCATGGTCATGACTAGTTTCTCCTAACATTGACTTGATGTTTTAACTGTTTCTACTTACAAAAGCTACCAGTCAACGGTAAAACGCCTTCCTATTCCTCAGTCGCCAGTACACAGACTGTCAATAGGAGCTCAATGTTGCACTATTGCATGTATCTATTTAACGTGCTTCGTCAATAACTGATTGAATATTAATAAATACTGATTTCTGTTGCTGCCTCCATGGTCATTGCAAAGCTAAAATGACCAATCTCTTGATCTTGAAAGTTATCTATCCCCTTAACTTTTGTGAAAATATTGTTTCTTGATCGCCATAGGCCAAGACAAATACCATAATGTATTCAAAATTCAAATACCTTACACCGTTACAAATAAGGGTATTCATACATACGTACACAGATCTATCCATTGATTTAGAAGCTTCTTTCCGTGAGCATGCCGTTTGATGACGTAGTCAATATATATATTGTGATGTCATTACAGACAAGATGCACGTGTCATGTGCTGCGTTATGGACATGACCTTGATTGAGGTACTAGGTGCGTGTCAGATTGTGCCATTGGGCCAATAGTATGGCAGCTGAAGGATCGAACATGTGCGTATAGTAGACACTTCTTGTATCCAATCTTTAACAAAAATGTCGCAAAAAAATCCTAGACATTAAAAATAATGGAGAGAAGGAATATAAGATATTTGTTAAAAGGACTGGAGGAATCTGTACACAGGTTCATCAAATCTGCTCACTTGTAATCCCGATCAAAAACAAAACACTGCTTCTGGATTGCTCCTCGTCGTACAAAACCTAGTGGAACTTGGAATTAGCCCCAACAGGTCAAGGAGCGAACAGACATTTCCGGGTAACACGGGATGATGAGTAGTGACAATTCACACACACATGCATTCAAGAATTTTCAACATCCACAATGCATATAAACTCTGAATAACGTTAACGAATTCCAGCTCGAACAAAGATTGCAAAAAAACGTTGGTATTCATCTTCCTTTCCGCGTTGTTCCCAGAACTTATATACTCCACAAAAATGTTGTTCTTGGAAAAATGAATACTTCCAAAATACATTTATACAAAATGTCTTAAACTTAATTCGTCCTCACTACAACTTGATAGAGATCTGCCCTTGGGACAAATACGGTGCCAGGGAAGATGATCACTGGGTAGCACGTGACATCACTGGGTAACACGTGACCCGGTCTCGTACATCCTAATGGAAAAATGGATGCGGACGTACGAGACGGAATAGGAAAGTTTGGTTCAGTAGGTAGTTGGAGTCTCGCCGAGTTCCATCAACTGCTTGCGAAAACGCCATGGCTAAAGCAGGTTATCAAACAAATTTCATGTCCAACGGGTATGGTCTTGGTATTTCCTGTGGTAAGAAATCCAAATTTCCCTTCTTGACCTTTGACCCAGAACTGGTTCGACTGCTGTTTCCGTTGCATCAACCCGCCGTTGCCAACGTGTGCCACGGTGACACAGGTCACTGGAAGGTGCATATATTTGTTTCCATGACGACAAAATTACAGCACTCATCAGGACAACAGGTTGAAAAACATTGTGGCTAAACTCAGGTTCACTGCAATTACTAAGACCAACAGTTGACGCTGCTGTACAAAGTCCTGAAATGACGCAAACATAAATCATTTCCAACAGTCGCAAACTATTAAATATGACGATATTGGACTAATTTACAGTGGCAGTAATTTACAAATTTACTTATCATTTTTAAAAGACGACATTCTCACATGCTGTAGTTTGAAAATGAGCAATTTAAAAAAGAACGCACATTATTAAAAAATGTGCATCATCCTTGTAGAACCATTCAAAACAAATTACCTTACAATATTAATGATTCCGAGTACCATTCCACTTCAAAATATAAAGAATATAACATAACAATAGTATCGAAGTTTATTTTTACAGTATTTAATTATCAAGCATTGCATAACATTACCAATTTGTGAAGAATTTAATTCCAACATTCATGTTATTATCCTTACAATACTAAGTTTAACCATAAATCATCAACAAGAAAGATTTATTTTACAATACCAGTCAGAGTGACGTTTTAATACAAATAATAAAGTGTAACCTTACAGAACCAACGATGTAGCTTTACCTCACAATAACAAATTTAACCTTCAAATATCAATAATAAAATAACCGCAAATTCTACGGTTTTTCACAAACCTACAAATGCCAGATTGTTGTTGACATATGACCTACCTTCAGATCCCCAAGGATGACGGTTACGTCCCCTTGCCGACGCCGGTCGGCCAAATCCTGTAGCCGCCTGAGCTCTTCCCGCCTAGCACTGCCCAGCTGATAGGCTTCCTCGCGTGAGATCGGTTTGATCGTATCCGCTTGCTTGATAGCCGTGATGTCTGGAAGACTTCCTCTTTTGCTCTTTCCCTTACCCAACGCATTTTGGCTTTCGATTGTATATTCTTTTGGAAGGTCGCCCCTTGACATTCTTTGTGGTTGTGCTGGAGGCCTATCAACCCCTGTTACACGCTTTCGTATTCCATTTTCTATAACATAAGTATCGGGGTTTTTACCTGCAATGTTTTCGCTACTATGTGCCGTTTCTCTTTCCGCCATTACTTGTGTTGTCGCATTGCCCTCTGTTTTGACAATGCAAGGCATAGTTCTTCTTCGCTGAAGCGGTCTGTTCTTCGACTCATCGTCCAGACTTTCCGACACACCTGAATCTGGAGACGGGTCCGTTATATGGTTGCCCCTGTAGCGCTCCTCACCACTTAAAAGTTCCTTTCCTAAACCACTATCGTCCCTTTGGGCAGAATACTGATCAAAGTGGTCGTTTAAAATTGTCGAATTAAATATTTCACTAAATCCTCTACCTCTTCTCGAACCTGCCAAAAAGCTATACCTTCTGATTTTCAAAGATGGACTCCTGTTATGCGGCGAATGATTTGGTATGCTAGTCATCTTTTTAGCGTCCTGTTTGGCGTTCGACATAGGCATATAGTCATAACCACTATTATTCCTAAGTGGACTTCCATCCGGGGAACTGTTGATCATCGGAACGAGGCCTCCGGGTAGCAACCCCCCATCGTCGTAGGGGTTCGTCTTCGTGAGCATTGACTTGGAGCGGTGTGGATTGTGGTTTTGAAGGCCTTTCACGTAACTAAAGTCGTACTCATCCTCGTCCACCTCGCCATTCTCTCGTTTCTTCTTCATCATATCTGAGCCTACAAATAGATGTATATTAGATCGAACTATTCGAGTAAATAACAAACAAAATAGAAATCACAATCGGCTTCTTTTCCGCATTTATAAAACTATACATTTGAAGTGTACTGTTTACGAATTAAATTTAGTAAGTTATTTGTTATTTTGCCTTAACTCCAGATTGTTGTGCTACTTTTCTGAAATTGAATTAAAGATCGATAGCAATGGATTTATGAAAGTTTTTAATATCTTAATTAAGATCAATATTTTTGTTTTTCCTTGATGAAGTCGTCAATACTTATCAACTATTCTTAACACTAAATCCTGACAGGTTATAGCGGTGGTACATGACTAAATCCTGACAGGTTATAGTGGTGGTACATGACTAAATCCTGACAGGTTATAGCGGTGGTACATGACATTTAAACGGCTTAATGCCTGTATAAGTCGTGTGTGTTGGTGAGGTTCTATGACGACCAAGATAATTTGCACTTAATTATTTGTAGCTCCGACATGATTGAAATAAAGACATGAAGGTGTCACAATTCTTTCTGGTCATTTTGCATCTCTAGAACATTGGTAGTAAATAACCAGCAATGCACACCGATATTGATTAAGACCTACTCTACAAGTACACATTGCCCTCATCAACGACACGAACTATACCTTACAATCTGTCACCTGTAATCGCCTACAGCCAAACTAAATGTATCTGATTCACCTTGATATACCACTATACAATAGTTTGTAAATAAACACTTTACAGAAAAAGTTAACAAAAACAGACTGTTCCCATGAATGGTCTAACAAAAAACAATGTTTATTGTTGATTTGTAGCTGTTGGTCCGTTTTATTCTGATATTGTGCTGGCGGGTCTTTGCTCAAATGACCGTTACTGGAATGTTTGCATTCAGTAGCTAATAATAAATAATGAAGTTTCGATGTATAATTGTCATGTCGTCTTTATCCAATTTCATGGACTTATTTTACAGGTGTTGTAATATAGGTGTTGTAAGGCATGTGCTATTCTACAGGTGTTGTAAAACAGGTAATATTTTACAAGTGCTGTAATACGGGTGTTATTTTACAGGTTTTGTAAAACAGGTATTATGTTACAGGTTTATAAATATTTTATAAAAGCAATAGTTTTAATGGTAACATTTATCGGTGACACGTGGCAGTGCTTGTCTCCTTTGTCCCTATGTTTCTACCGGGCAATCCGATAGTGCAGGGATTTTGCGTAATATGCAAGGCCTTTCATCAGATATGTAGGTAATATGTATGGTTTTTTATTTACTTTATTTGCATAGTCTTGTATTCTATTACTTACGTAAGAAGTATTAGATACACAACAGAAGTATTACATAATGTGTATGGCCTTGTATTTGATAATATAACACGTTACTGGTATATACATACATTCTTCCATTTATAAACATATGTCTATTTACATATGTCACAGGCTTCATGAAGCATGTATTTCTTTCTGATTTCGACACCCGATGAGGTAAACGCATTCATAAACGATTTGCATTATTATCATTATTATTATAGTTTGTTTAATTTGTACGAGACTGACTTCCATTTATTGGGCCTTACAAACGACCAGATTCAAAGTTTATCCTAAAGCAGGAGTTTACGAGTATAGCTGGAGAGGAAACGTTATGTCATCAAGAACAAATGGACAAAATATTAATTTTACCAAAACACATAAAACAGCGGGTATGTAATAATTTTTTGTTTGTGTTGACAAAAGTTATGAATTATTCTGTCTCACGACTGAATTATATGTATCGTTAAATTCGTCAATGTGTAGTGTGTTTGTTCATGTGTGTAATTTTATTCAACATATGTAGGCATCTGGTGGCCATTTAGTGACATTATGATAGAACTATTACTACGCCGCTAACATGATGAACAATGTGTACCACTTGGCTGTCTAGAATAGTAAGTACTGTATGTGTAAGAACCACAAAACATCATGCTATATCAATAGTAGACCTCATGATACCTGGTTGATTAATTGAAATAAGGCCTCATGTTACATGATAAACAGATTAAAATAAGGATTAAAGTTACCTGGTTAAAAGATTAAAATAAGGCATCATGTTAAAATAAGGTCGCATAGTCCTTGGTTTACATATTAAAATAAGGCCTCTTGTTACCTGGTAAACAGATTAAGATAAGGCCTCGTGTTACCTAGTAAACAGATTAAAACAAGGACCCGTGTTAACTGGTTAACAAATTATAATAAGGCCCCATGTTACCTCGTTGATAGACTAAAATAAGGTTTCATGTTATCTGATAAACAGGTTAAAATAAAGCCTCGCCTATGATCGGTCAAAGATACCAATTAACAAAATAGGTGATTTTATGTGATTTTTTTGGTTTTGACCGTTTGCAGAACAAATTCATACAATTTCTTCCAAGTGTGTTATCAGATATGTATGAATGTTTTTAGAATTGATAGAAATATTATTTTCTTTTCAATTATGGAAGTAAACTTTCTTATTCTTATTCTTTTAACTCAGAAAGGCGATTTAAGTTACCCCTACCCCTTATTATTTTAATGAAAAAATACTAATTTGTTCATCATTTTTTGCAGATTAAACGCTTGATATAAAACGTTCTGCAATTAATTTTTTTTAGTATTTAATGAATCAAAAGAAAATGTGTTTTTCTTTCTAAAACAGCCACGAAAATGGGGTTCCGTGTGCGTCTATTTTTGTCCCATTATTATTTGTGTTATTTTTCACCTTTTTCGGGGTCAAAAATCAAAAGTAATTCGTTACACCAAATATGTAAAAAAAAATACCAATACTGTATAATTTTCCACTTGGTTGCATATGATTTTTATCATATTGAACATTTTAAAGTTGTACAGCAAAATTGAACCTGCTACAATTAAAAATGGCGATACAATGACAATTTAAGTGATCAATCTAGTGTCAAAAAAGGTGAAGTTTTGGCCTTTTTTGAAGCGCAAGAAATACAC
>JAUMHH010175506.1:0-15623 GCA_032359455.1 Chlamys rubida
GTGAGAAAATTACGTCGTTTTCTCAAAAATTGATGACGTTACTCTCACAAACAAATAACGTAACAATCAATACCTGCACATAAGAGCAGATAACTCTGCAATACGAAAAGACGGAATATAATGCTGCTTTAGTACATATAGTGTCCCTAGTCAGATACCAGTGTATCACTCTGGATTCGGATATCACTTTCATGCTCAGATTACCATGAATTTGTATACCTATATTGATGTTCAGACGGTCATGCAGTCAATTCACAGAATCTGTCGGAGTTGTATACCACCTAGAATTACCTAGAATCGGATATCACAGCAATACTTTGTGTAAGCTGTAGTGAGCAAGTCATGACATGCTAGTCATTACTTAGATGTTATTTCCCTCCCTCTACCCTCTCTTTCCGATGGTGTCTTCCAAGGCAACCGTCTACATATGAACGTGTCTGTTGCGAGCACGTTACACCCACACACAGTTAGATTTAGCCTGTTGTTTCCTATTGAAGTTAAAGAAAATTAACAGTCGTCTGTAACAGTGTATGTTTCTCTGGTCGAATCGTTATGCTTTCTTTTCTACTGAATTTGGAAAGTTGCAATTCTTCATTGGAATCATTGGAATCATTGGAATGTGAGTTTCTGGAATCCTGATTGTTCACGGTTTTGAAAACAAATGACATGCCTTTCTTCATGTCCTTACTAACTTTGCCTCTGTACTTAGGATGTATAAGTGCATACAATAACGGATTCACAGCCGTGGCGATTTTCGCACAGAGACCGCTAACTGATACTGCCAAGGGCGTGATAAGGCTTAATTTACCATTGAAACATCCTATCATAGCAACAACTGCATAAGGCAGCCAGGAAAAACAGAATACCAAAATTATTCCAAATGCTATTTTTGCTGTTTTAAACTCACGCTTCTGTTTACGTCTTTCCTTGGATACATTAGTAAAATATAATTTGGAATTTTTCTGTAATGCGAGTTGGTCAATCTCCCGTTCATGCCAGACTACCTTTAAAAATATACGTAAATAACATACGATTATGATTACAAGAGGAATGAAAAAACACCCCGTAATGAGGGAGATTGAAAATGAGCGGTACTGGGGCTGTTGCGATATAAAATCAAAAGTACAGGATGCGTAAGATCCCTCTAAGATATACCGACTCCATCCCACTAACGGCATTACCGCCCAAAAGGCAGAGTAAAACCAGGAAAATCCAACGAAAAATAGCATCGTCCTCACTGATGTCTTCTTGTACCAAGGTAATTGATGCACGATGACAATGCTTCTTTCTATGGCAATCAAGGTGAGTGTTGTAATTGATGTAAGGCTGGCTATACTACCGACGAATCCATATATTTGACAACCTAAAACGACGTACATGGATTAAAGAAACAGTTTTAATAGGCAAACAAACAGAACATTATCAAAGGACCCTTACTGTAGTGGTAACCACTGCAGGTCGTTTTAGTTGACCACTTGCGCATATTCTTGATGTGGTTAAAACAAATAGAACTATGTATTTGTGTGGATTAAGAGGGGTTGGGTGAGCACATGTGTAGCATAACATGATATTTACAGGATTGGGGCCATTATATCGATCGAGAGTTTCAGATCAGTAATATTTCATTTGTGATACTTATGTATTGATAATGAACATAATTCCATAACCTATTATCATATGCAGATTGCAGAAAAGGATCTCCTACCTCCTACATTACCCCGGGACGCATATACCTTCAAACATGTTATGTAAGGAACAATGCAATCTTTATTTAAGATAGTACAAGATTTTTTTTAAATATGGGGCAAAACATTACCGGACAATCGTTACTTCAAGAGGACTGAGAAACGACCAGCAGAGTCGATCACCTTACATCTTGAAAGATAAATGAAGGCAAATACATTTTACTATGTCTATAATTGGGCAATAGTGTATGCCAAAAACGAAAGTACACTGCACCAAACAGCTGTTTCTTCTATGACTTATCGGTGATGCTATGGGCCAAAGACATTGAGATTCAAATTTGCTTAAACTACTGTTGAAACAGAAAGGGATTTGTTATTATTACAGCTTATAATACCGGTCATGCAAATAGTTTCAGAAGCAGAGCTGTAATGCCCTTAATAAAATGAGTGTAAGCAACTTCACTTCCTCGTTGTTTATACCGGGAATGATTGTCTACATTACAGCATTACAGTTGATGCACATCGTGCTCCTTAGTAAGGGTAATGGTAGCAGTCAGACAGGAAATGTTAGTAAGGGCAATGGTAGCAGTCAGACAGGAAATGTTAGTAAGGGCAATGGTAGCAGTCAGACAGGAAATGTCAGTAAGGGCAATGGTAGCAGTCAGACAGGAAATGTCAGTAAGGGTAATGGTAGCAGTCAGACAGGAAATGTTAGTAAGGGTAATGGTAGCAGTCAGACAGGAAATGTTAGTAAGGGCAATGGTAGCAGTCAGACAGGAAATGTCAGAGCAATGGAACCGAACTATTACGAGAGAAACTATTCCAATATGATGAAGGATATTTTCAACTCGCATCATGCAACGACAGAATTTTATAAATTAGATTCGCGTAAGGGTTTTTCATATCGTTTTTATTTTTACACAGAAAAAAAAGTTTATAACGTAAGTTTGGTTTCCTAGTTCTACATCAGTTACCTATGTTGCTGAACACCCATCTCATATTAAAGCTGGCAACGGCGAATGCTGGTAGATTTCCAACCGTCATCAGTAAATCTGCAACCGACAGGTTTAGCACCAGAAAATTGGAAGAATTGCGTAAACTTCGAAATCTGTAATGAAAAGTTAGAACATGTACACAATGTAAATTCCAATTAATGGGAACCCAAAACCGCAGTTATTACTCATTATTTAACAATAATCAACGAGAATTCACGCAACACAATATTAATACATAGACTACATGCATAAAACACTCAACAATTAAAATATACTGTTAATTTTCATTTATTCAGATATTTTCTACAAACAATTCTTCAAAAAAAATACAGCAATACCATAATCTCCCATGGTACCACGAGAGACCTGTTCCCTTAGGTTACACTTACTGAGGGGAATTGGACAATGAGACCCCATCCGTTTACCAAAAACATATGTATTCAATAGACATGTATATATTACCACCAGCCCACCTCGGTACCACGGAGGAAGGGGCGATCTGCGGTATGAGTATTTAGCCGGATGAGCTCATGTCCCTCTCCGACTCCTCTTGGTTCTGCCCCCTTTCCCCTTATAAGCGAACCGCAACAAACTAAAATCGCATTGAAAGGCTAGTATAAACGTGTCCAAAATAGAAATATGCACTTGCTTTCCCCAAAATTAAACTATTTTTTATCTCTTATTGACAAATGGCACGAGTCAAGCGAGATAACTTTAATATTTAAAATTAAATAAAAAATGGACATTGTCCAAGCTCTATGCTAATACGGTTATGAACATTAAACGTGTAGCATTACCACTGGAAATACATCGTCCGTTGAAATTTGATGACGGCATTATGAATCAAGAACACAGAGCGCTGTAAAGACAGCTCACATACATAACACGCGTGTCCAGTCTGGGGTTGTCAATATGGAACACCTGCACAATAATACCACTTTGAAATCATGACAGTCTGTACATGTGCAGCATGTCCGAGTCCAAGCCCCACATCTGTGCTTAATCAACCATCTAGAAACTGTCACACAATGCTTCCACACATTCAAGACCTCTGTCATATACAAGACACCCTTGGCAGCATAATAGTTCACATGATGGAATTTCAAACAAAAATATGGGTGAAGATTTTTCGACATCATATGGCGATAACAGAAAGTTAAATTTGAATTAGCTTGGATGCGTTCGATTGCCACCCTACAGTAGATGTTCCAATGGTCGCGTTCGTATGATTAACCGTAATTAGCTAAAACACCCCCAATAAGCATTAGCTGGCATTAAACACGTTTATCTCTTATTTGATAAACGCTAATAAATGAAATTTCGAAAATGTAAAACAGTAGTTAATGTGAACTCGAACAAAGCCTTAAAATCACTGACAAAAAAACCGCAGTAATTTATGTGAACACAAACAACACTTTAATGAAAGAGGACCCCAACAACACAGTAATTGACCGGAACTTAAAAAATACAAAAAGTAACGGAGACTAAAACATCAAAATCAGTAATTGATTGAAAAAAACTCAAAACCCAGACAAACCTGAAATAAACAGGAATCCAGACAACACAGTAAGTAATTGTACTCAAACAGCAGATAAACGATAGGACTTAAACCACACAGTAAGTAATTGGGCTCCAACATCAGGTAAACGGTAGGACTTAAACCACACAGTAAGTAATTGGGCTCCAACATCAGGTAAACGATAGGACTTAAACCACACAGTAAGTAATTGGGCTCCAACAGCAGGTAAACGATAGAACTGAAACCACACAGTAAGTAATTGGGCTCTAACATCAGGTAAACGATAGGACTTAAACCACACAGTAAGTAATTGGACTCCAACATCAGGTAAACGATAGGACTTAAACCACACAGTAATTGACGGGGAACTCAAACGACAGTAATAAATGGGCTTTCGAACAATATAGTATTTGAACAGAGCTGAGCACTGTTTTTAGTTCTTATATGAACGGTATTTCTGGACGAAGCATGGATTATTTCGCATACAACATCACTTGGATCAAATGTATAGCAATGCTATTACTTATAGACCATCATATCAAAAACCGTTCTTACCTTTAAACTAACATCAACTTGCCTGGCCTTTTGGTTCATGGACATTGACTTCAACCCTCAGTCCTCTTAAAGATCTCTAAATTACATACACTATTGCTTCTCTACATGTTAGAAGAAGAATAATATGCAAGAGTTAAGAAGCTTTCAAAATTGTAACCAAATATCACATGAACATTTTCATTATTCTATTTAACAAAATAATCCTTTGTATAACTTCAGAAAAGAAAGCACAGCATGGCACGTTAAGAAATCCTACTGTTTCGAGGCAGTTCAGGTGTTGGGCAGTTTGCCACACGATAGGAGACGATAGGTGACCTGCTATAGTTTCCGATGGCTTTGTGTAAATGTAACATGTGTACTGACTTGTTAGTTGTACGCTATGTATATGTTTTATATTTCTTTTTAATGTGGTTTATTTTTATCTAATATAACTTTTGCGCTATTACATACTACCTTTTTAAATTGGTTATTCTTTAAACTTAACTTGCGTGTTTTACTACATTGATGATATGTTATTATCTCGTTTGCTTTGTCATACACTATAACTTCGGTGTCATCTTCTTGCGTTGTATGTGTATTGATTTTTGTCTATAGATGTTACTAACTTGTGTTCCATGTCTATGTGGTCTTATAGTACTACATTGGCTAAGTGTTATTATCCAGTGTGATATGTCTTATTGTATTACCTAGGCCTAGGATCGTGTTATATAGCATACTACATTTTTACCCTAACATAAATCACAAAACAAAAGCACATAATTGCCTGAACAAATTGTAAATACAGGATATGTATATTGTATGTATCAATTCATTCGGGCACTATAGCATTATTGATATGACAGCGAAGCATCAATTTAGAAAAAGGATTGGGACTAAAGGACAAATAAGAAAGGAGAAGAATTCAATAGAAAGTGACCTCTAAAGTTAGACTTGCATGCAAGATTTAATTTGATATATAAAATCAATTTATTGGTTAATCATGTTACAGTTGTATGTGGCAACCTGCATATAAATTAGTAAGTGTAACAGTGCCAAAGAAAGTCGCCATCATTTTTTTTAAAATTTCCCTAAGGTTTTTAGTAACAAGAAATATTGCTACACCAAACTGCTATTTATGAAATTGACGTAGAGTGATGTTCAGATTGTAATATCAGATTGCTTGAGTGTGTTGCGGCTATGGACATATGTCAATGGTGCGTTACTCCGAGTGAAATAAATATAGTCACGCAATGAACGAATCTGAGACGTACAACTGTTCATGAGTGCATTTGATATTTTCTTCAAATCATTGCCAAACATTACCCCTTATTCATGGCGTCGGGTTACCATAGCGTTAAAACCCGCTAAATGTTAACCAACGGATTCCCGTCGATAAAGAAATATATCTACAGAGGGAATACAGGATTGTATTGTTTGGCAAGACAACTTGTATCATTGTATCACTACAGTAAGCTTCACTAGGCATGTAATAAATTGGTAACCTCATTCAGTTGATGCTGTACGGACTTTTCTCTATAATGTTAAAACTAATTTTTATATGTAACACAAATTATCATTCGTGATAGAAAACGAGTCATATCACCAGAGTCATAGAGTAAGAGTAATTTGTCGCATTTCCTTACCCTTACACACTATTAAAAATCCGCATAGATTAAGGATTCCACACAACCTAATGTTAATCTGAGATTTCTCATGCAATAACACATGACTGATCAGGATCAGGGTCTTTATGCGTTCACATATTCGGAAGACTGATGTGTCAGTTAAGTCTCAAAGATGATTTAGTGTCCTGCACTTGGATCTCACTGGTTTGCATCTGACTTTTCATCAGCATACAATTATTTCATCACAGGATTGTTGAATGGGATCGATATTAATTCATATTGAACAGGGTCTACTTCCTTTGCGGTGCCATCTTTAGTCAGGAAGCGGTGGTTAGGTCACATGTGAGTTGTTATATAAATTGCTACAACGCGTCTGTTGTATAGAAGAAGTGCATAATGCGTTCGACGCAACAGTTTCTGCTTGATTGCTTTTGAAAACATATACATGTAATTGAACCCCTTGCTGTGTTCTTGGACAGTAATGGTGAAATTGTTCTATTCCCAAAATTTTTAAGAGTTAATACTTCAGAATCAGTGATGAATCAGCCTTTTCATGTGATATCACCAATGTTTTAAGCAGAAAAGGAAGATACACCATAACTTATCCAATAACGTTGTTTTAAATGTTTTAGCGATACGCACATCACTGTGTGCGTCTCTGTTAAAATTAGCTGAATCTACTCAATTACTAAGAGACAGTAATCAAGCCCACCTTTGTATCGGCTTCATGTGCATGATATCTACATATAATCACGTGTAATAGGTAAGAAGACAAAAAGTAAAGTAATGCATTATGGACGGCTAATATTACGGCATGTGGTCATATGGGAGCATTGGGCTTGCTAACAATATCATTTATTTACTTTTCATTGCCTATGACAGAGTAAACAGCTAATGCTGAGAGAGAAATATACAATATCAGGAACACTGAAAAGGACTGGATCAAAGTCCACTCGTAAATTGAAATCCTTCAAAGAAACAACATCACATATAGACAATATCCGCTCTGGCGACAGCTTACTTTAGCTATCTGCAATTCATCAGATCCCACCATCCATCGCCAGACATAGAACAGCGTAACAGTTCGACCGTTTCTATTTCTTTCCGTAAGCCATCTCTTTGTATGTAAAATAACACTGTTACGAATACTGTACAAATAAGTCATGGTCACGCTATTTAAGGCATATCTATTCTATGAAATATAGCGTTATCTGTATCAAAGGATCATTTCAAATATCAAAAAAGCTTTACAGACGGTTCCGTGGGGCAGTGTGGAGACCAGTGAACAAAGCATTGGTGTGCGCATGTTAGGTAACATAAATGTCGGCCATAATGTTATGAGTGCCTACGCGCTCTTTTATGCAATGGAAATAGAGTTACTCAACCTCGACTACCTGCTATAAGGCAAATTATTAAAACACTTATACCTTAACAGTCTATCGGTGGTACTGCTAATTGCTCTACCAAATTCTGTCAACACCTGTTACTACCTTTCCTAGTAGCATTAAATCAGAGCAGCAGTCGTATTGTGACACTGTGTACTCCACAAGTAGAATTAAAGGAAAGAGAACATTGTGCTTGTAGAATGCTGAACATTTCATTATCAGATATATTAACGATGCGTCGTATCTAAATAACTAGCGCTTTGTTTACCACTTCGATCCTATGTAGACTCTTAGACTTGAAGTATGTTCGTCATCAGCCATTTACCTAAATCTTAACTTACAAGTACAACATAATTAACAAGGACAAATTACCACTAAGCTGTATGATATGCGTATCGATTTTGTTTCTTTGATGGTGATATCTCCCTTTCTTGACAGTTTCACCTTTGCTACGTCGCACTTGGTTCAATAGTCATTGGTTTGGTGCAAATTATTACTGGAGATTCGACGAAAAGGGAAGCAACTTTTTGATATTTTGTTTTTCAATCCTGGACGTCAACAAGCTAAACCATCCTAAGGTCATTTAGTCCATGTATGCCTCATCAGTAATACTGAATATCAAAAGAATGAAAAATGAAAAATGCATGTCTTTGTTCCGAAGAATGCATACACAAAATTTAGAGAAAGGTACAGTGTTCAGGTAGATGCAGGTTGTTGAAGACTGTAGGCAACTTATAAGATCATACGCATGATAAATGAGGAACAATCTATTTCCTAGAGTGACATGATGCTGGCGTTTTAAATGATGCTCATTAGCGTGCTTTATGGTTTCTTTGTCACCACCGGTTCTTACTTGGAACACGTGACCTAGAAATACAACGGGATTGTCGTAGGTATAACGAAATAGGTGTATCCTTCCAGAACACCTTTTCTCATTCCCCTTGTACTGGGAAGTATGAAAGAATAATTATTATATTGATTAATTTAAATAACCACGCCTCTGATTGGATTATATGGATCCCATGACGACAAAGCTAAATATCCTGTGCCACTCAGGCGCTCCCAGGAACTCCCCAACCACATTTCCTATATTACGAGCTTCTTTACAAAAACGGGTAAGACACACAATACTTGAGTTTTGAATGATTGATGCAGACGACAGCAATGGTGAGGAAGCCTGATTATTTTCACTGTTGGATACTTTTTGTATATCGTATATTAATTATATCTTGATCTTGCGGTAGAATACCGCAATTTGTGTTTTCCCAGCGATTTAACACCCTCGTGAAAAAAACAAGAGCATACCAGAGTGTCATCAAAAACCTGAGGCAAACTCAAAATCGATAAAATCAGGGCAAAATGTATACAAAGGAAAGATTTAGAGACACTTCAAGGATAAGGCAAAGTATAGGCCTGCTTTATCCCACTGCATATCAAGCGACTAATGTGGAACCATCAGCAGCATCGGGTTTTTATTAGGTGTCCTCTGCTGAGGGGATATACTGAAATCAGAATAGATTCTCTGCCCCATTGCAACATTTATATTGTGTTTTTACTTCTTCACTCTCTTAAATAAATCGGTCAGAAGGGGTGCAATATTTGTTCCGCCAAGAACGTCTACAGTCTGCTGGAAAATGATGTTTAAATTTCCAATTTGAAGCATTAACAATTATATCGATTTTGCAACTAAAGTATCTTTTTCATTTATAAGCATTTTCTTCAATTCACCGATTCTTTTATTCAGTAATTTGATCATTCAGTAAGCTTTCCATTCATTATTTCCCCTCGAGGTTTTAATACTTCCCACTCCACCAGGGTTGAGGTACATCTATCAACCCATAGTTATATATCAAGACACACACACACACCATATACCTCGATTAATAACTACACACACCTATTAACTCAATATATATAGGAAGCATTCATCTTCAATTTGGGTATCATCAGTAGAGCAATTCTGACCGAAAGTCGGCGTTTATTGATTATTACATTAATCCTTATAGCATATTCAGGGTTTCGCAATAATATATTACCTCGGCCGGTGGTCGGGGGATGCAGTGGATAGCACACTTGCGTTTCACCAAGGCTGTCGGGATTCGATTCCCCGATTTGACGTGGAAAGGAATGGAGTCATCTGCCCGACCACATGGGTTTTCTCAGGGTACTCCGGTTTCCTCCCACATCAAAACCCCCTGCGCGCTAACATCCGGGCCAACAAGAGTGATTAATATACGTTATATAACTTCGTTCATAATTGTTGTAAAAGAAATAAAGTTTATATTTTATATTCTTATATTACCTCTGTAAGACATTATTTGTAATTGTTTTATCCCAGTTGACGGATATTATACAAGGGTGATTGCTATCTTCATTATAGTTTTCTTTTATTCCATTAGTTGAACTATTTAAAGATGTATATAAACTCATATTTTTACATTTTTTCCCTTCTACTGTTTGGTAAAACATGACTGCGTATAAATTAGAGTATACGCAGTGAACAAAAGCTCGGCAGATTGATACTTGTTTCAAATATGGCGCCGTTCACGCTACAGCGAAATAACAGTCCGATGGCAACCATCGCTTAGTTCCTTCACCATCAAGATTCATGACACATATCGGTGATTCATTATGTTTAATTTTACAACAAAGCGATACTGACAAACTTCTTATTTAATGGATGAACATTCAAATATCTTTGACGGTAATTCGTTAACAATGGCGGCTTCGTTCCGAAACATTCAAATACGTCACTCCATGAGCAGTGTGTAAATGCGCGTACATGACGACAGTTGTAAAGAATACAAATGGCCGAAGGGCTTCTCACATTACTCAAAATTTAACAGTTATAAAGGGAAAAAATAGTGCTATCCACTGTGAAGTGTCTTAATTTACCCATATACCGGTGTAGATTCACTGGAACTATATTACCCTAGCAACCACAGCTACCGTACATCGTTACCATCGTGGCAACCCGCTTCAATCGT
Organism: Chlamys rubida; assembly: GCA_032359455.1. Classification (NCBI taxonomy): domain Eukaryota; kingdom Metazoa; phylum Mollusca; class Bivalvia; order Pectinida; family Pectinidae; genus Chlamys; species Chlamys rubida. The sequence continues at coordinate 10,731 of JAUMHH010175506.1, forward strand.
TGCTTTTGCTTTCTGTAGCATTTTAAAAAAGGGATGTTAATATAAGGATTGACCTTCATTTTGACGACGTACACGTTAGCACGATAAAATATGTCCGTTGCCAACTGCGTGCATACTACTATATACGCCGTCAAAATAACGGGTAAATCCTGAAATCAAAACCGTTCTTGAATTCGTTGTTAATTTGCAATAAGAACTCAAGGACAAGTCTGTGTTCGGTTGCAACAAATCGCTAAAGATACATTTCTGAAGCTTAAAATCACTAGACAGTTCGAATCGGTTCAAGTACGACATTTCCTTTTTTTCATCTATATCGTAGGCGTTTTGAACAATCTGTGGACACTTATTGGCGTTTCATTTGCAGCAAAGGCCTAAAGTTCTACATCATTAATTGACTTCCTTTTTACATCACTTACTGTTTTCCGTTCTACATCACTTGCTGTTTTCCGTTCTACATCACGTACTGTATAACGTTCTACATCACTTACTGTATAACGTTCTACATCACTTACTTTATTCTGTTCTACATCGCTTTATATATTCCGTTCTACATTACTTAAAATAGCCCCTTCTACATCAGTTACAATTTTCCGTTCTACATCACTTACTGTATTTCGTTCTACATCCATTACTGTATTCCGTTCTACATCACTTACTATATTCCGTTCTACATCACTAACTATATTCTGTTCTACATCACTTACAATATTCCGTTCTACATCACTTACTGTATTCCGTTCTACATCACTTACAATATTCCGTTCTACATCACTGACAATATCCCCTTCTACATCACTTACAATATTCCGTTCTACATCACTTACTGTATTCCGTTATACATCACTTACGGTATCAAATTCTACATCACGAACTGTATAAAATTCTACATTTTTTACTGTATTCAGTTCTCATCACTTACTGTTATCTGTTCTACATCACTTACTGTTATCCGTTCTACATCACTTGCCGTATTCCGTTCTACATCACTTACTGTATTACGTTCTACATCGCTCACTGTTTTCCGTTCTACATTACTTACTATATTCCGTTCTACATCCCTTACTGTATTCCGTTCTACATCGCTTATTATATTCCGTCCTACATTACTTACTGTATTTCGTTCTACATCACGTACTGTATAACGTTCTACATCACATACTTTTTTCCGTTCTACATCACGTACGGTATCCCGTTCTACATTATTTACTGTATTACGTTCTACATCACTTACTGTATAACGTTCTGCATCACTTACTGTTTTCCGTTCTATATTATTTACTGTATTACGTTCTACATCACTTACTGTTTTCCGTTCTACATTATTTACTATATTCCGTTCTGCATTACTTACTGTATTCCGTTCTACATCACATACAATATTCCGTTCTACATCACATACAGTATTCCGTTCTATATCACTTACTGTTATCTGTTCTACGTCACGAGCTGTATAAAGTTCTACATCACTTACTGTATTCCGTTCTACATCACGAGCTGTATTACGTTCTACATCACGTCACGATGTATTACGTTCTACATCACGAGCTGTATTCCGTTCTACATCACGAGCTGTATTCCGTTCTACATCACGAGCTGTATTACGTTCCACATCACGAGCTGTATTAAGTTCTACATCACGAGCTGTATTACGTTCTACATCACGAGCTGTATTCCGTTCTACATCACGAGCTGTATTACGTTCTACATCACGAGCTGTATTACGTTCTACATCACGAGCTGTATTACGTTCTACATCACTTACTCTATTCCGTTTGCATCACTAATTGTCTTCCGTTCTACGTTATTTTTAGTTTGATTTACAGTTTTGTTTACACTTGGTTCGCTCTTGTGTATTGATGTAGAAGAGAAGTATAAATGCTTTTGATAATAATGATAAACTAATTCGCATCAATTTGCAAGTCCTGTTATGAATTTAAGATATTCTTTGTTGAAAACATGACAGAAAGTATAAATTATTTTTTCAATCATAAAAAATATATCTCATAAATCTCCAACAGTTTGATGCTTTTTCCAATAATACAAAATTTATATTTAAAGTGTCCTTCAATAGTGTTTTCTTTTGCTCCTTCATACAATAACAGATACATATCAAGCCACACACAAACAAGAGTAGACATATTGCGTTCAGTTATATAACTAGACACCCAAATTAGTTATATTATTAAGGAAGCATACAGTTTCTATTTGCGCATTACTGTTCAAGTAAAGCACTTTCGACAGAAGATCGACGTTCATAGATTATTGCATTAATCCCCCTAGCATCACGTATTTCCCTTAGACAGTTCGCGTTATCAACTTTGTGAAACATTATATCGGAGTGATCTATCCACTTTGATGGATATTATGTCATGGTGATTGCTTTCTTAATTGTCATTTTCTATTATTCAATTTGTTACGATTATTACATGCGAATATGTTAATAGATAAACTACCAATATAGCACAACTGTTAACGAGTATACGTTAAACATGAACTACGATATATCCTAACGCGAAAGTGACAGGGAAACGGAATTATTTTGTTTAAACACATATGTTTGTGTCTATATGGTGCAGCCTACTCGCAACAGCCAGTGTCACATGAAGACGGGGACCTAGGGAGATACCACTTTATGGAAAGAGTAGTGAATAAGACACAGAAAAAAATCGATTGTGAAAGGATCCAACATACGACACAGGGGGAAAATCGATTTTGAAAGGAACCAACATCAGTTGCCTCTGATAACGTGCAGTGTATCAAACATAATTTGTTACAGTTTATACAGGTGACTGTATATTTGTAGTTTTAAAAGTGTATTCAATGAATATAAATACTGAAGTAAGTATAGTGAACTATCTGAGACATTATAATATTCGAGAGTATAAAGAGAGTACAAAGATAAAAGAGTCTGAATGGGTAATGCTAGTCGTTATTGATTCGTCAGGCGTTTTATACAAAAAGGGCGATAAAGGATGGTTAAAGTAAGTAATCAGAAGTCTATAAATAATGTATCTTATATATCAATTTGAGTTTTCTTTGTTTTTCTCTCAGCGTAAAACACAATATAAAGGAAGTCCTTTGCAGATTCTCTTTGGGCCTTCTGTCAGTTGATGTACATTGTATATAGATCTTATTTGGCACAACCTGTCAACCATCCCATACCTCACAATTACATTTTAAAACTGGCAATATGAATGTTCTCAAAGGAGCATCATGACTCAGGAAGTATTCTTTAAGACATAATATGTATAACTTTCCTAACAGACGCGTAAATCCCATTTAATGATCCGAAATTGAATTACATCTGTTTTCCCTCAGGATTATTAGGAACTAACAATGTATTTAGAAATTCCATGTTTCAATTTAAAGGTTTTTTTTGCTTTGATTTTAAGATAAAGACGAAAAAAATTAATAGCTATCAAACCTCTGCAAAAATCAAAACCAAAATATTCAAAATAGGCTGATTTGAACCGAAAACAATGTAACGATTGATGTAGTAATGCATCGAGCAATGTGCTGAGTAATGTGTAATCCAACAATCAAACCATTTCAATATGAAAAAGAACAAATAATTCCAAGGTTGCAAATACCATTGGAATTTATAACTAAGCAACACGAACAAAGTCTCGTAAAGTGATAATATAACTCACATTTACTTGACATATAATATCATTAAATTAATTAAATTCATCTATCAGTTAATTTACGTGCATGCGCATGATTATATGTAATCTATATTCCCATGCCAGGTAATCACTCGCTATAGTAAATTCCAATACCTGGCACGCCTAGTCAGGGAAACCGCCAACTGGACAAAAAGCAAAACAACACGAGAAGCATTGATTTGGACCCGTCCTTCCGACATGCTTATCGACAAGAGGAGGCTGTAACACCAATCTAAACAACTTAACACACTTCCCTTCGCCGACGTATAATACCAACACATATTTTCTAAATACAACTTTTAACAGATCTACTGAGAGGAAAGAACAAATTATGTGACTCATAGTATGGAGAAAATGGTTTAGCAATAGCCGAATGGTTATAATTATGATTTGCATTGCAATAAACAGAAATAGTAAATGATCAGATATTGTGATTTAATCAATTATAATTTGTTTCGTTAAACAAAGAAGACTGTCGCAAGGCTAGTAATATCACATGTGTCCATATTTTAATGACACTCCTATTCCTTTATTCCGTGACTTGACTGTCAATCTCCTGCATTTTGTTCCCTTCGAATATGATTGCCTTGTCGTCCTGATCTGTGAAGTCAAGTCAGGAGTCCGTATGACAATAAACAAAAATAGTTAAATAAGTGTAAAATACTTGACCGCTTGCTGGGAAACATCCATACACACTAGGTCTCTCGCGAGTCTGGATATTAGACATGGGTTTATACTTATGCACACCTATATTTATAATCCAATAATAACGAACATTGCCAGAGACAGACTTACATTGTTAACTACAATTTCAGTAATCTACAGAATCCGCGTATATTAATCAAACGCAGAGGTGTAAGAGGAATAATAAACAATATTATTGACAAAAGGTTGAAGAAGAGTTCACAAGTATCGTCATTCATTAAGGTTTTTTGAAGTAGCACATAAAAAAGTACGCGATTTTCAACACATTCACTGAAAAATTACCTATAAAGAGATCGGTAGAGTATTTCCCCTCCTACTTATAATGGTTCAACTTAAGTTCATGCGTCATTGTAGATAATCAATACAATGGTAATACATGTATGTTCAAAGCAGGTAGAAAAACTCATATTGTTAAATAGGACTTAGGTCGGTGGAATAGGTCGAACCTGGGGAAAAAATTACTATGTTATCAAACTCTTCTGATTTCAACTCATCAATGTCTCTAGTATGATAGAAAAAAAGT
>JAUMHH010175517.1:0-15622 GCA_032359455.1 Chlamys rubida
GGCGGGGTTTAGCTGTCTGTCAACGGCTTTTGCGAATGGCTGTTTCGCATGGATTAACATGACGTCAAAATAATTTTTAATGCAGATTACACATGGTAAATGCTTGTATTCGACTCTTTTAATGGTGTTACTGTTAACGCAATTTACCTCGTGATCCAACCGAAAGGAAGAATTCCAAAGTGTCAACATAACCATAATTCGAACTCAAAATGAATAAAAAACGCAAAATGTGAACATAGGAATGTTTAAATGGAAGTCCTTTAAAAACTACAAGAATACGACAAGTTGTTTCGGAAGGATAGGGTTGCCCAATACCTTTTACAATATAGCATCCTTGTCAATAACATTTGTTGAAATGAAAGAGTAGCAAAAACTGCAAAACCCACTAATTATTTAAAATTTGAACATTTATATCACACAAAGAAATACCATTTCTCACATACTTCACATGGTGATCCCGTTGTTGCTAGGGAAAAGATAATTCTCTATCTTACACGGGGTAGGGAAAGACAGCTGAGACGCGCTATGACGTCATAATGATGGATTGTCGACGTGACGTCATTTTATTGTTTCCGTGATGTCACAATTGTACTGAATGGGGAATCATCTGTCTCAACCCCCTAGGGCTTTGGAGTTTGCCGGAAGAATAAGATCGATGTTTATTTCGACTGGAGTTTGTGTATTTGTATGTATGTGAGAAAAATAATCAAACATAGGTCTGTTCCATAGACAGGGATATCTCATCCCTCGTGTAAGAGTTTGGCTGGCCAGCCAAACTCTTACACTCGGGTTGATATACCCCTGTCCACGGAACAGACCCATGTAAGATTATATTAATCTCCCTTTGATATCATGATGGCAGTCATAAACTTTGGCCACTTGCTCCATTAACCTGCATCTTTAGAAACCCCGAGTTGTAAGTTTGTCCGTTAGCAGTCCGCATCTATCAAGGAAGTCATGATGTTCGAGTAAGCTTTTGAATACCGAATCCACTGCGACATATAATCACCGTAGGTAGGAGAAACAGGGGTGTAATTTTCTAGAAAAAGAAATTCATGATTTGAAAATCAGTCAAGAGAATCCCGCTTATCGTACAGTTTAGTAGTAAGCCGTCCTTGCTGGTCATTTTGTATGTAAAGATCGAGGAAAGCAGCTGATAGAGAGGGTCAGCAGTGGTCCTAATATAAACTCAGGGTATAATATACGATTGATGTAGTAGATAACGTTATGGTAATTTAAAAACATAACATCGTTGATAAAGTAGTTTTATCATTCCTTTTATATGCATTCCCGGTATATGTTTCCTTGAAGTCGATCAAATGGACTTCGCTGATAAGCTTTTGAAAAGTTTAAGTGCATAAATCATTAACGATTATTTAAGGACTCTATCTCACAACTCTGTGAAATAAAACTAGTTAAATTTCCCTGTCATAATGATACTTGAACGTATGTTTTCCGTTCTCACTAGGAAATATTTCGATAAATGTTCCTCCTCGCAGAGAAGGCTTCTTACACATACTGATTTTTAGTTGCATTGACGTTTTGATTTTGTTTCTGTCCAATATAATTAAACTTTGGCAATCGATTTAATAATTAGTTTCTATTCTATAAATATGAATACAAGCAGCAAGTATTTTGTGTTAAACAACTTGTCTTGGCTGTCTGGCAAGCGGAGAGATATGCATCGTATCACATGCACAGTTGATATATCCGGGCGTCATGGCATTGAGTGACATTAACTTGCACATGCACTCCAATCATTTTAGCAATCTCGAAATAGGGTTAACGGAATACATAGAATACTAACTTGATTTTGTTTAAGTATGAGTGTTTTCTACAGTTCTATTTTGATTGGGTCTATCGAGGCATTGACCTCCCAGTAGTAAACAACTGTCACCTATAGGGCCTGGTTTCCATACAGCTGTATCGGGTTTCCTAGCATAAACTACAGTTGGTTTATGAGAATGCAAATTTAATATAATTCTGATTCATTGTTTGCCCTTTGGGATCGGTTTATTTATTATGATCTTATAGGGAAACAGCGTATTTTCACTTCTTTTCCAGAATAACAAATTGGATTAAAGTAAAAAAAAAAAAGAGAAGCTGATACGCCTTTGCCATTCGATCAAAAAAAGGGAGAAATTGGAAAAATATTCAACAATTTTCTACTTCACGTTTTGAAATACTGAATTATCATCAAAATCGATTTCAACGAAATCATTGTGAAAATGGGATGATTTGTCAATTACAAATATCAAGTACGCAAGCACTGGGATCATGAGAAGGTCTATACATGCCACATTTATTTCAATTTCGGAATTCTTTTTGTTATGCTATCTGCTTGCTATCTAAAAAGAAAAGATATTAGTCTAGGGTTTCTTCCCTCACAAACCACGCAATACTTTTTACAATTTCAAAACTATTCCAAAATATCATATTTCAAAATCTAATGTCATGATTAAATATCAAACCAAAAACCATCTAACTTAAGTATGGCTTTTAGCAGTACTAACGACTGAGCTCATCCAAAAGCAAACAAGTCCATAATTAAATTATTAAACACTTGGATTAGCTTGGTTCCTCTTTTCGCGTAATTTTAATTTTCAAAACGTTGTTGACGTGTCTTTCAGAAAAAGGATATGACAGGATAGGAAACACTAACGAAAATATTTGGAATACTCACCGGGCAACGTTGTAGGAACTTAAACACCGATGGGCCAAGGAATTTATTTTTATATAGATAAAAGGTGTGATCTTATTTGCAGGATATTGGCAGGCGCATAGGAAATATCGGTCGGCCATATGAGGGCCGACAGTAGGTTGCGTGGGATCGTACAACGATACACGATACACGGTGCGTGGACGATGTTTGCACGATGTGCGTACCATTTAAGAGAGCGATGCAATCTGAACGATTATTGCTTGCGCACATTTGTGCGCACGATGGACGAACGTTATGCGATAGCAATCATGGTTGATGTAAATGGAAGAACGGCTTTACAATATAATTGATTTCGTGTTTAAACATACAAATCATATTTTAAGAATGTTTCTATATTCTATAGCTACGTCTATAAGCTTATATTTCTATCTTTACGTTCTCAAATTTAGAAAGTGGTGGGTTTTTTTGGTTTTTTTAAACGACCCAAATCGACACGTGTAAAATTTCAATACATATGGACACGGTCCGATACATAGGTAAACATAGCCACTTTGTACATGTACCTGGATCGTAGTTTTCCTCACCCGGGTCACTTACGTAACTCGTCGGGGTGTGAAAATTCATATGAGGAGAGACCTGATATAGATAGGTGATAGGTAGGTACAGCAGCTGTATCAAACCCCATTATTTTTCACTGTTAACGAGTAGTTCATTCACTACGTACTAGACTTCTTTGGGCCTGTTTTATGTACTATCAATATATATTCTTAGCTATTGTTGACATAGTCTAACATCTATATTCCAGCATGGCAACTGCATTATTTCTTTACCATTAAATATTTAGGGTTTTACAATATGTATTCAGGGAATTTAGTGTACAACCGCATTGAGTGAAATACATCACTATAACTGCATTAACTCTCAGTATCACTTTTGTATTGGTGAAGAAAAGAACGCCAACACTTAAGATATATTTAAGTTAAAGTTATCATCAGGCGTTGAACTCATATGGTAGAAAGTGCTTACTTTGGCAAATGCCGTTTTATGGGAAATTGAAACATACCTCAATTATGTCAACTCCAATCCTCCTATCACCGTTTTTTTTTTGTCGCAACCTAGGTAATATGTGTGCCAAATTTTGAATGGACTGTTCTTAGGGGAGTCCACACATATTGAGAAAACAAAACTAATAAGAAACAATTAGAACTTTATCAGGGGTATATTAATGGGCAACTGGTTTGCAAGAGGCTCATTCTGTTAAAGCCTAAGACGTTTTTTTTCTTTTCTTGTGTTGAAGATGAGAACTTGTACCATCATTTTAGATAGGTTTAAATTAAGTTTATCGTCAGACTTCGAATTCTATTAGTAGAAAGTGATTACAATGGCAAATATTGAAATTGAAATATACCTCGATTGTTTTTCAAATCCAAACCCCTCATGACAAACGATCGCCAGAATTTTTGTCGCAACCTAGGTAAATATGTGTGCCGTTTATTGAACCGTCTGAACTAAAGCAGGGTTTGTGTTTCCCTTTCAGAGTAACATTTGATGAAAATGAATAGGCTATTTGTATGCAAGAGGGTCATGCTGTAATAGTCAAACACGTTTCTACTGTCTCAGCAATAATAATAATAATAATAATAATAATTCGAGGTTCTTATATACCGCTTTATCACAACCTAGTTCGTGGGTCGTCTCAAAGCGGTTCACAAATTAATATCTGTGGTTATAGGGCCTTTGCAACCAGCCAATATATTTCGCAACCCCCTGGGGAGCTTACAGCCTGTGCTGCCATTTCGGCGCTCACAACTAGCATTCTACAATTCAAGCACTGCCCAACCACCTACTCATTTACAGCTGAGTAGACTGGAACAAGCGGAGTAAAGTATCTTGTCCAAAGGTACAACACGTACAGTACCGTGACGTGACTCGAACCTGCAACCCTTCGTTTCACGAGCCCGGCGTCCTACAACTAGACTACCGTGCCTCCATGAGGGTTGTCTCCTGCCACAGATAGGAATGTCTACTACCATAGCTGAATATGTGTAGACTACTGCCACACCAGAATTCAAAGAGAGGTGTCTTCAACACCCATCGACAGTCAAAGGAGTCTTTTCTAAAACAGCCACAAACCGTTCAAACGCCTTAGCTAGAGGGATGTCTTCTGACATAGCCGAATGTCTCTGCATTCCTAATCCACAGCAACATGTATATCTCCTGTAAGAGTAAAAAAGATGGTTGCTGTGACTATATTTTGACTAAGTACACGATACAGAGATTCCAAAGCAAGAACGACGTACTTATTAATCCGTTTCTTTTCGTCTCTTATTTTGACTTAAGTTGCAGCTAAAAATTTGAAAATGTAGTAGCTTTTGTTTTTGTTTATAATCAATGACATCGCCATTAACTATATAAATTAATGGAACTTTGGCACTGAATGACACAAAAGGTTGCAGAGATTTCGATTCTCGGGTGACGAATGCATTGTCAACACATGTAGTGAATGTCTTCAGTGCTCCCAGTTTAGAATGTAATGGCATTACTTGCCTATCAACCAGGCTTCCGGAAATACAGCTAACTTTACTGATTGATACCTAATGAACATTGAAATTCTTACTTGGCTTCATGTTTAGATGTGCAATAGGTTTTTGTCTAATAGGGTTAACATCAAATACATCATTTGATAGAATCAAGGTCATCGAATATGTTTCTGAACATTGCCACTCTCATTCTAAATACAACAAGGGAGGAATCTGTTTTCCACTAAACCTGTATGATTATAGATCATATTCAAAGCTACACCGGTGTTAGCACCATGATTTTTTTCAGGGGCAATGTGTATCGCTGTATAGTATTGTCCGCAAGTGGATGACGGACAGCTAAGATGTTGGATACTTTTGACATGAGGTAATACATTATGGAAGTGAAAAGTTATTGGCAAACAGCTCCTTAAACACTGAAATAATTTACATCATTCAATTCTCAGAGATACTTTAAACGTCAACTTTATATCATTCGATTTTTGAAAAGGGCAATTTGTCTTTTCGTATAATACCTTGATCAATGTATCAAGTATCCCTGTATCACTTCAAACAAACCACGTGATTATCTTACTTTAGTTCTTCTTACAAACGGTAACCTCTCGTATATTTGTATAAAAATGTAGCGTGACTGGGCCAGGGTACTTCTGTTGACTAGGTAGCGCGTGACTGGGCCAGGGTACTTCTGTTGACTAGGTAGCGCGTGACTTGGCCAGGGTACTTCTGTTGACTAGGTAGCGCGTGACTGGGCCAGGGTACTTCTATTGACTAGGTAGCTCAGTTGGTTTGAGCGACAGTTTAATTATCCGAGGTCAAGGGTTCAAATTCTTGACTGGTTCCCGTTAATTTTTACATTCAAATGACTGTTGTTGATTTTTAAACCTTTTTTTATTTTCCAATTCACAGTTACAGCTTTTGGTAGTGGTATTGTGATCGTTAACATCTGGACGGCTACAAGGTGATCTAAGGTTATCTGAGATTCGGGTACAGTCAAATATGTACTTTGGTCCCTGCAGGTCTCGTCTAACAAAGTGTTCCTACTTACAACGGTGTGGAATACATCGCGATGTAAACAACATAGGCTAGGCAAACGACTTGTTGGTACTGTCTTTCATTTTGCTTTCATAAAAATGTTTTAGGTACTTTCATTTGAATTTTCTTCTTTTTTTGTTAGAATCCATCTCATGAATGTGTAACCTTTTATTAACGTATATTGTTGTCTATCATAGTTTATGAGGTACATGATATGATTTTTCAGAGTTGCTTACAGTTTCTTTTAGCATTCTGATGTGCATTAGATGCACATGAAATGTTGAGAATGGCTGTGTTGTGAGGTTTCATTTAATGATTCCATTAAAATGGAAATATCTCCAGATGAATCACTCACCAGCAACTGCATTGTGAGCCTTGTGGTGGAATGCTGTTTTAAATATTCTCGATTCTCGTTTGAACTTATTCACAAGATTTTTGTTTTTTTCAAAAGAGAGAATATAGTGGTATGGACTCATATTTGATCAAACTAGATCACAATACAAACATATGAACAATTGACATGACGGCGATATTCTCCAGGTCTAATTAAAGTAATAGCAGGTTCTACTGTATACGGGAACAGTATATGTTACAATGTATATCAGTGTAACAGATTTTTCCCCCAATGAAGGTGACAACCACAAAACTTTCCTACAGCCTTCATTAACCTGAATCTCTTTAATCTTGTGTCGTGCGGTTTCCTTTTAGCATTAGACCTATATCTCTGAAGAAATCTTAATATTCGCAACAAGTCTGTGAATATCGAATATATTACGACATATAAGCACTGTAGCTGGGAAGTCAGAATGTTACTGTCAATGAAAGAAAGATCTCCGTGTTCGGAATAGAAATCGTTACGTTTCCTACAAGGTCAAGTAAATCATCCTTGTTGGGCGTGTGGTAAGTTATGACTAAGACTGAATCTGTTGTGTATTTAATTTCACGTTCTTTTAATCAAGTTCTTGTTTTTAAAAACAACAACTCGTAGATACATCTTAAAGTCAATCGAATGCCTTGGAAAAACTTGTGCTATTAGTACTAATAAGCTCATTGGTGAACTCAGCCTCGTATGCATCTATGCAAATTAAACCAATCGTCGGGGAGAGGGACACAATTTGGCTAAGATATTAGTATTTTGGAAAATGTTATCACCGCACTCATTGTCAACTAAAAGCTATCCCTCAGTCCTACTATTTAACCCTCAGTTTAATACATCTTGGCCTTTGTCGTGTTCTTCACAACATATGTTCCAAATAGTTTACAACTATATATTTGTATTAACGTTTGCCTTTCTAGGGGGAAAATCTAATAATAAGAAAATGGTAAAGGATGTTCAAGATTAATCCAAAGATCTTAAAATTTCATAAAAATCCGCATTGAGTCAATTCCACTTTGTGAGTTGTCCGTGATTTGACAGACTCTAAAAGTACATCCAATTCAACATGCTCTCGTTTGCATATTGTCTAGACTGCTGCAAAAGCCGTCACAAACCTGAACTTTATAATTCTTTTGAATAAACCATGCTTCGATGTTGAGACCCAAAACTTATATAAAGGTAATTTTCTCCATTCATAAACCATATCTAAATCCTAAATGTCAAATCCTTATGAACTGTACTGTCCACTCCTCGGAAATCGGGTTTTAACTCACAAAGTTTTCGGGTAGACTTTATTTGATGATATATACCTGTAGATTTTATTTACGAATGCGTTGAATTTGCGATTGAAAGGATGCTATTTTAATAGGAATGATAATTATCTCTGCAATTCAAATTCGCAGAAAAAAAATTTCGAGGATGTGTTGCATAGACGATGAAACTCGGCCAGTTTTGTATGTTTTAGTGTATATAAATTAATTTGTACAAATTACTTTGAGTTTCAGCTGGACCACAAGTGTGAATGCAGCATCCCCAACACTGATGTTCAATATTTTTACCACCGCATGTACCTTAAATGAGGTCTATGTCACAATCAAAATATCAAAATTGCAATCTGCTTTCATTTCTCAATAACATTAACAATTACCTTTAAAATGACACATACAGTACTGAAATTTCTGAATCACTGAATTACTTTAGGTCATTTGCTCATAAAAGAAGTTTTGCACGGCGGTTAACGATCCAATATTGATCAGTTGTATGGAATATGCTCAAAAATGGCAGTTTCTGTTTCTGTACCTGGAATGGGAATGTTGTGCCACTATTTGATTTGAATTTTCCTTAAAAATGCGTCAATATTGATTCTTTTTCTTTTCTTTTGTGAAATCCTTCATATTTCAGTTATATATCATCAAAAATCATGTGCTATAAAGTTAGCATATATGTGATGTATTGCATGTGTTTATCGCATGAAAACCCACAATAAGTGCATGACACAATTTGTGAATTATGATAGAAAAAAAATAGAAATATTTTGTATAACATAAACGATATAGTTCTGATGAAGACATAATGCATTACCCAAAACATCATTTTTAACAATTAATCAACCCTACAGAATTATCATTCAAATACGGCCCTACCAGTGACGTTTTTTCTGAGAACTGAAATGAACATAACCATGTAATCAAAGTAAGATCAAATTCAAAAGAATAAGAGACAATATTTTTTATTTGGCACGACCTATATCTATACATGAAGTAATTGGTCCTCAAAAAATAAACAAAGCCCTCACCTGTCTTCTCCCGTATACTGGTTATAGATTACTATTGAATGTCAAATATCCATTTGGCCTTATGATACCTGAAAAAGAAGAAGGTAATAACGGTCTTAAGATGTGAAGGTCATTATTTGAACGGCCATGATAGCCCTTCAATTATTATTAACTATTACCTACAATTTAACAGGATGCTTTAAACCTGTGACCTTGAAAAGAGGTCAAAGTAATACATTGAAAATGATAACCTTGCATCCTATTTACACACTATTTAAATTGTGGAGAAGAAATTGTTTGAGACTTTCAACATATTTTACTCCGCTAACCTTAAATAGGGGTCAATGTCATGTATTTGAACAACACGAAATCAATAATTGGGACGAATTATGCACCGGTCACTTCGCAAATCTGAACAGCATTAGCCAAATAAAATTTGTGTTTAAGTTCTATAGTTGTCATGATGACCATATTGGATTGGAATATGACTTTTTAACCTTAACGTTGGATCTATCGATGCAACCAATTTGCAAGGAGAAAAATGAAAATGTCTCAGCCAACCAAGGGCAAGAGGGACAACAAATCAGAAGTGGGCTACCTTCTTTAATTTGTGATAGACTTTAAAAATTAAAAAAACAACAGTACAAAATTTGATTCCAATCTGTCAAATTGCTTTTAAGAGTCGAAAACGTGAAATTCCGAGTAAAAAGGAAGAAGTACAAAAACGAGGGGAAACAAAATGAAGAGGGATAACTGTATTTATCGCCTTATCAGATATTCCAACATTGTATATTCTAAGCTCGTTGTCCGATGAAGATCAGAGGTTAAGTGAGGATAGTTTTGAATGTGATTGAGCAACGTAGGTTCACTTTATTTCCCATTACTCACTACAAATTGCATTATACAGAAATGCAGAAATGCCACGTGGTCCTTGACATAGTCTGACAAGCGGACAGATGTTGGTGAGAAGTACATTTGTATTTCAATCATAAGATCTTATGTATGTTCCAAGGGGCTAATGGTTGCATATTTTATTACTTAAGCACTGAAGCAGCACTTCTTACGGCACGCTGGTGTGTCCCTAGGGGGTCAGTCTTACGGCACGCTGGAGTGTCCCTAGGGGGCCAGTCTTACGGCACGCTGGCGTGTCCCTAGGGGGTCAGTCTTAATTTATACAAACTCCTATTCTCCTTGCCAAAGAATGCCCCACCTGAATTTTCGTCAAAATTGTATTAAAAATAAAATATGAAAAAATATGAAAAAATAATCAAACCCGTAAAATTAGCATGCTTCTCCGGTCACTTTAATATAATTGGAAAGAAAACGACATCATGTATTGTCAGTTATTATGTATTATTGGAAAAGTTATTGAAAAAGGCGTTTAACAGTGGAAGCAGAGTGGTTTTTTTGTGCATTTCGAAATATATTTCATAAAAGTCACATACGGACTAGGGCGTCTTGAAAATCAAAGTAGTAGGAACTGCAAACATAATTATATTCTATATGAGAGAAATAAGCATTGTTTGGGTATGTGTTTCATGTCAATTAATTAGTTCACGCTAAAAAAACGGCTGTTGAAAGAACCCAAAAACCAAAACCATGTCTTAAATATGTAAAGATGGTAAACTGACTACAAGATATGGATTGGTAGGACTGGACATACTAGTGATGTGTTAAATATCCATTTATATTAATAGACAAACCGTTTAACTCCTATACCAACTTAATCAAACTTAATTGCGAATCATCTCTTGAGCACACTTGATTTACAATTTAGAACCAATTCTAGAGAATGTTCGTGGACGTAGTGCTTCCCATTTATCAACAGATCTAACCATGTCTAACTGAATTATTTAAGGGTTGAATTTTACTTATCTCATTATATTCATTCATTCTGGTATGATTTACATTAAATACGATTTTAATTATAATTATTTTGTTATAGCCAAAGTTGTAAATTTGTAAAGTTAGAAGGGTTTTTACAAGCGCCTGTCTTTGTAGTTTTCTTTCTTTTTACATGTGTTTCGGTTTCGGAACATTTTAGACATTAATTTTTCATTTTTTTAATCTGAAGTACCACTGATGACTCCTAAGTGGACAAAATGGTCACATGGTCCTGGTAACTGTTGACCTTGTTTAGATTTCTGCATCTACAATCAAAATATTAGATAGATGCTTTCGTTGTATTTCTATGTAGTATTTTGCCTAACAAGGTGATTGACTCTGCTGACGGAGTATCAGTTCCCTTGGTTGGTCTTAGCCTTGTAGCTGCAATAATGTCTAGCAGAATTGACAAGAAACACTAGGTTAAGTTTTCCGAAAGTTGTAAACCTTTAATGTTATGAGGGGTTTTATAGGAACCTTTCCTTTTTCTCTGTACTCTACATATGTCAGTAAATACACTTATAATTTGCTTAAGTTGCGGTGAATTGGTACTGGCTTGACATAAATTCATACGCATAGGAAGCATAAATCCGGGGAATGGCACTGACATTTGAAACGTGCAACATTTAGTAATTTTACTGAGTCCAATTTCAGTAGGAATAAAAAAAAAGGGGAAAAGAAAAAAGAAGTTAAGGAACCGTTTAGGAGTTACCTTTGGGCAATCCGATCAATTATAAAAACAAACGTTACTGCGACACTAAGTCCTCCGTGTAAAAACTTGGCAGTGCTGTAGTGTTAATTAATCAAGTTATACATCAATCCTGCAGAACACCATTACCACGGGGAGGACAGAGTTGTACAGGTACATGTAGATATATGTCCGACCTTTGATATACTTCTTCATCATTGTGATAGCAATTACAGCACCGAAAAAAATCAACCCCAGAAAAATTTGATTTGCTCATTCGTTTGTTAGAGTTTAAAGGAACAATAACGCAAAATATATCATTTAAACGTATTCTGTATGTTCTGTACTCGTGTATCGTCCTATTATTCCTGAAATACGCATTTTAAGCCTATAGGTCAACGCGGTAAATATTCTCTCTCATGTTGATCATAAGAAACTGCGCCTTTGTGGTCGGAATTCGTATTTTCCGTTTTTTTAGTGCTTATGTTATCTATTTCCTTTTATATGAATACATACTTTTCCATCCGTTATATATAGTAAGGAAGATCGCTGGTTTAAGAAAATCGCCTTTAACTTCTGAAGGGACATGTATGTTCTTAACTAAGAACCTACAAAAGGGAAATGCATGACCAGTCTGTTCTTGGGTATCCTTAGTACTAGTGAAGAGGGGAAGGATACGATACAGTTTAATCTCTCTTTCACTCACTATGCTAACATTTGGGATTCAATTGTAACTATAAAAGCGCAAAGTTCACGTTTATACAGCAAAACATTCATAAAATACAGATTAAGAAACTATCCTGTATTAAAAAACCGACAATACCGGTTAGCAATATATCAGGGGGGAGGTGTAGGGGGAGAAGGTGTAGTAAATATTAGTGAAGGGTTCCCTAGTTAAGATGTAAAGGGTTTCGTAATATAGCTGTATTAAGTTTCCTATTGCAGCTATGTGAGGTTTCCTCAGATAGCTGTTCAAATCTCCTGGAATAGTTTTGTCAGGTTTCCTAGTATAGATTATCGAGTTTCCTGTTCATATATTTTGGATCATTTCAGACTTTGATTTTCATTCTTTTGTCTTTTAATGTCACTGATGTGTTATAAACAGACGAAATAGTTATATTATCAGTTAAACATAGTAGAAATTTAGTAGAATTTTAACTACTAATCCATATACACAAAAAGTTGGTTTAACTTTTTTTGTAAAAGTGAAAGAGAGACTATAATAAATCCTATGTGGGAATGAGATAAGACCAAGGAAATATATTGATTTAGTTTTCGAATAAATTATGTTTCTGTTTGGCAAATATAGAGGTATTCAAACGGCTCATATGGCAGACAACTATTTGTTACTTATAATAAAACAACATATTTACAACTTTAGATGTTTGAAGAAAGATCTACAATTGAACACTTTGAAACCTCACATACAAGTGGGATTCAGAATACAAAATCTTATATACAAACAGAAAAATAAATGTGATGAGTTTCAAAGGATATGGGGTAAATGGTATCTCTTCCTAGAATAGATATATGGTTTTTTTCGCTCTCTTTCTTTCTGGCCAGCAGCTTTTGCCTTTTCCTAGATCTCCTTCTTTACCTTTTTATGTGTAGGTATGAATGAATGTTCTTCACCACTCGATATATATGTATACTGCATTATTATACATACATGTGATGCATTGTACATACTACAGTATGTGTATAGGCATGGATGTGCATGTGTGTGCGGATATATGTACATGTATGTATGACTAATGCATGTATGTATACATGTGCAGTGTGTGTGGAGTATGTATGTACGGGTGTGTATGTATGTGTATATATGTGTGTATCTTGTGTGTATTTGTTGTATGTATATGTGCTTAAGCATACATTTGACTATATGTATGTGGGCCTATTACGTAATATGGCTTTTATGAATTGAAGGTTGGAAGGTATGGAGACAGGAGCACAGATGTGGATATATGTATGTATTTGGTGTGTGTTTGAAATTTACTTGTTTAATGTGTTGATGTATGTCGAATATGTATATGTCTATGAAATAAAAAAGAAAATTAAAAAAAAAATCAGTAAACCAGTTTACTTTGGTTGCTTTCGTCATCGACTTGATTATGTATAGAGTAGGTGTTTCCTAATTTCGTATTATTAAGAATAGTTGAAGTCAACGGTAGCTGTCACTGCTGTCGGGCTGCAAGTTGAGTCTAAATTCAAAGAGAAAGTATAGCAATCGTTTTGTTGACAACCATTAGAGTACAATAAAATATGGTTATCAAAAGTAATCAATTACCAAGTATCGTTTAATCAAAAGGAAAGCATTTGGCTAGCAATGGTTATTGGAATAACGCTGGCTAGTGAGATATATTTATTCACATTGAAGTTTTAGATTAACATGGCAGGTGTCATCGATGAAACAGAAGACGCTTTATCTTCCGTGACACCTGGTCTTATTCTCCTTGTACTTTTTCAAGGGTTTCCGTGTAAACATTTCCTTTGTTAATATGTTGCCCTAGTTTTATTGCTTTTGTGTTTTGTTGGCACTTTTTTCAAATATGTTATCAAAGTATCAACATATACATATATATAGCTTATGGTCTTTTTTCATATCGTCCATATAAGATATTATTATTTAATTATGCTGATATCTTGCAAGTGCCGACTGACGAGACATTATAGTATGAAATTGTATAGAAAGGTTATGAAGATTCAACAACAAACTGCAACTGTTCCATTGGGTTTAAGATTTATAAAACATGAGAAATCTTGATTCAGAATCAGTAAGGTACGTTTCCACTACAACTTACTAATGATGTCTATAGCTAAAAAATATACATCGTAAGCTATAAAGCCAGATAAAGTCGTCTGACAGGATTACCTGGACGATAACTTGGCCGTGATACAGCCTTCTGTTGCAGCAGTGATTGTAATATCGCCAATGATAGGGACATTGACGTTGTAAGCGTAGTCCATGTAGCCCTAATAGTAAGACAAATGTGCGTCCCTCACGTCTTCCAATATGTCCCAGTGAACCTTATACCTACCTACCACGTGTACTCTTATGTATGCGTACTATTGTGTACTCTAACACCAACGCTGAGAAAAGCCGATACATACTTTTAGCCGCAATTGTATTCCCGATGATGGTAATAAAAATATTGTAAAATTTTTTTTTTTTAAATCAAACTATAAAAAAGCACCATTCTAATTCACTATTAGAACGTTAAAACTGTAATAAAGCTTGAAGTATTCCCTTACGTTAAGGACAGTGACACATTACAACAAATAACGTCCTATAGTACAAGTCAGTTTTGATTCAAAATCAAAACTCTTTTATTTTATCGGTTTGATATTTTAAGCGGTTTCCAAAAAAAATATCTGATATATGAAATAAACCAAATTCACCTTTGATTTTGTAGTTAACTCGATTACATGTACATAAAGAGGCTTTGTAATGAGAAACAATACACATCCTCAGTGAATAAAAAAATCCTTGCGATATTCCTACTATTACTAAAGCATTATTTTATCATCTAACTGATTAAGTTGGCCTAGTTTTCTGATTTATAAAACAATAGTCGAAATCTCTAGACAACTATTTTGTTTATAAACAGGAATATCGAAATCCATTATAATAACTATCAAAGATTAAATCGGCATCAAACAATGGTCTTCGTCTGTAGGTATCTAAAGTGACCCTAGTGTTGAAGGTTCGTGTGAAACAAAAGTCCATAAAGAACCGCAAAAGCACTCCCTTCAAATTACTAAGCATGTATGTCTTCTTACTGTTCTCCATGTAGAGTATATGTGTTACTGGCTGCTCCCCCAATCCAGGATGTTTTCTTTTACATAAAAAACAACATTCTGACTAAAGAGAAAGGAACAAACTACCCTGGGTCTCATGGTACAAAGTAACAGCATTGTATAACAGTATTGCTCGGTTTTCTGTGGATTCGCTTTCAATAAAGATTTTTGACCTCCTAATAAGACTCTAAATGTTAACGTTGGTTTTCCCTGGGTACTCCGGTCTACTCCCACATTAAGACCCCCCGCACGCTACCACCCAGACCATTATAAGTGATCCATGTAGGCTGATATTCCGTCTTTGCGTATTGCAGAGTTATCTTCTCTTGTGAGCAGGTATTGATTGGTACGTCATTGGTTTGTGTGA
>JAUMHH010175528.1:4048-15621 GCA_032359455.1 Chlamys rubida
ATCAGGTGTATGGGGATGATGTAACACTGAGACGTCTATTAGACATCAGGTGTATGGGGATGATGTAACACTGAGACGTCTATTAGACATCAGGTGTATGGGGATGATGTAACACTGAGACATCTATTAGACATCAGGTGTATGGGGATGATGTAACACTGAGACGTCTATTAGACATGCAGACAGCTACTTGATGCTACATCCTTACAATCACTGAAGCTTGTGATTACAATTCTAACTGTACAATACTCTACCTACCTACATATGATTTCGCTGGTTGGAGAATCAAAGACAATGTCCTCCCGACAACTGTGTTAAAATCGTTCTGAACCAAAACCTTATTAGGAAATATCCTCCAGACAACTGTGTTAGAATCGTTCTGAACCAAAACCTTATTAGGAAAGAGCTTTTGTGTGTTTTTTAACATGCACCAGTAGGTTTTTATGTCAATGTTTCTAACTACGCCAGATTACCAGTATAATGTATCTACACTATTATCTAGCTTATCGTTTCCCAGAATAATGTCCATTTCAAACCAGTTTTTAGTTCAAAGTTAATTTTCTAAGACAGTGTTACATTAAGGTAAGAGTTTAAAACCACTGCAGAATGTAACACTTTATTACTTCTTTAAACTCAGGATCAAACACATACACATTCACCATAAAACCATTTAACTCTACAAAAAGCCAAGCAACAAATTAAACCAGCTACTGGTGTCTCTGTATCGAAAAATGTCCCCGAGTGGATGGCAGTCGACAATCTTATCTAATACCCTGTTAAACAAATACTGTAAAAACCACTTTATATAAGTATATGTTTAAAATGTCCCACTTTGGGATAGTGATACATAAAAACAGTTTCTTAAATTGACTTCTAAATAGAAAAGATTCATAAAATAGATAGGATTTGCTTGTTTTTTTCCCCGATGCCTCCGTAACCTTTATTGCTGCTTGACGACAGCTATCGTGTCTGTTCCTTGCCGTTTTTTCCGTATGGCATTACATAACAGAACCGTCTGATACCGAAAATGTGGGACTGCATGTGTAAATTACTCGTTTCAATGCGATTTTTCTTGATTGATGATTTTCTCTTGCAGTTATTTCACGCCAGCAGATTACAATACAGTTAAACCGATGCAGCTTTCGCCAAGAAAGGAAAACTACCTGAAAGGGGAGACGGTTCTAAGTATAAATCAGCAATTTGGACGACGATCCTATCAATTACGAGACATGAATTCACGCATAAAGACCGGACATTTCTCAAGTCCATTCCTGATTGGTGTGACTAATTGGAAAGGACGGCTAAGGAAAGTGATATAGACAGGTCGGAATTACTTATATCAGCTATAATTCACTTATCCAGCCTAATACCTGAATCGCAGCAGCATTTATCTACAGATTTCTAATTGTTAATTTCACCAAGACTCAGTGTATAAATATATCATTGCTTGTGGCTTTATCATTTTAATCTTATTTCTGTGTGACAGCTACTAAGCCAATCAGATAATCTTGGGCAGGTCGCTAGGCTCGCCACGGGATGTTAGATGGCTGTGCAGCTACATATAAGGCTCGTAACGTAAGGTTTGGCCTAACTAATTTTATAAGATATGTATGCTCATTTGGGTTGGTCAACTTTAAATATATGACATAAGTTGTGGTTTGATAATTATGAGTCATATCACCGATCTGCTCGATGTATCCAACATTATTGAATGTATATACAGGCAAAACTCCCAATCACTAATCAAAATGTCATCTCCTTGTGATGGTCCCTAAGAGTCTGACACCATCCCTGAAAGTTTAACAGTAATTAAAATGGGATATTTTAACCACGGATAATGACCTATAACCACGGATAATAATTTGTGAACCGCTTTTAGACGGCCTAAGATCTAGGTTGTGATAAAGCGTTATATAAGAACCTCAAATTATTATTATCATTATAAAATGTAAAACAAATCTATACAAAATTAAAAACCTACTAATGTACCATCGGTCAATCAGAATTCCATTTTTTTTTTCATTTCATAATATTGCTCAACTTATAATCCTACCATTAATCCACACCTTTGTACTATTTTTACTAACATAAGGTCATAACGAGACCAGCAATCATTAAATAACACCATTGTGCGCACAATTATAATAACCAATCATAGCAAATCACTTACGTTGTGTGAATGATGTGCGCAAGATGTGTGCGCGATGAACACACAGTATTTTTCACACTTTTTGCAGCCACACATCCTTATATCTATCACAAGCCATTCGGATTGATATGTCTTGCTTGTGCCCTAGCTGTTTTGACCGTCAATGCACATGTCAGAGAAACTATCTTAAATGCAAAAATTTAATGTTGATGGACAAAGTCAATGGACCATGAAAGGTAGGCCGCATCCAGCATTCGTTTGATGCATGGGTTGAGATGTAGTTACCCAAGATGCATCTATGGTCCAAGTTTGGTTGGTCTAGCACTAATATACTTCTAGTGAAAACAAACTTAAACTCAAAAACTTAATGTTGATGGACAAAGTCAATGGACCATGAAAGGTAGGCCGTATCCAGCATTTGATGCATGGGTTGAGTTGTAGTTACCTAATTAAGATGCATCTATGGTCCAAGTTTGGTTGGTCTAGCGTTTATACTTCTAGTGAAACAAACTTAAATGCAAAAACTTAATGTTGACGCCGTCACCGGAAAAGCAACACCTTTAAGTCTCGCTTCAACTTCGTTGCGGCGAGACAAAAAACGGAGCTGTATATTGATGAGTGGTACACATTGGTAAACCACTATGTTTGAGGATGTCACCATATTACATTATATATATCCACTATAATGAACCTATCACATGGAAATAGAGTTTGTAGCACTACATAGGAACACAAACAAATGACACATAATTTGGTTATAATGCTGTTTTCTATTTGTCAATGTGATGCTTTGCAGTTTCATATTACACAGTGATGAGCAAATTGAATCAATCACTCAAGTGACTTAATGACTGTCAATGAGAGCTGTTCCGATAATATTGATTCACTGACAAAAAGAGTTTAATTTTATACGAGATGACTAAAATTCAGTTCAATCCCTATTATTTATAATATATATATATCCCAATACCAATTTTGTTATGCAATGTTGTTGTTTTTCACATCAATATGAAGGGAAAAAAATGTATACATGAAAATTCTTCCACACAGAACATGATAATTATGCCACACAATACAAGAATATTCTGCTACATGATACAAATTGTAACATAGGACTGAAATATTGAGATGTGTATCCTATATTTCTTAAATTGATACACAATCTTAACAAAAACATCAGCCATATAGAAATGTTGTGAAAGACTCCTCCAGACTAACAATACATTGACGGTCTAGAGCCGGTCCATCTACAGGAAGGCCATCCATTTTATTTGTTTTGTTATATATGGGCCTGATTTGTTTATCTCCAACATTAAATTTAGATGAAACTGAATTAAATAAAACATATCGCAAACAGATTTGTTTAATGGGTGATTTATCAATAGCGACATGAACATGTACTCCACAGCGTATAAAGTCCACAGCTACGTATAAAGTCCACAGCTACGGTGAAGCATTCAATATGCCACAGTTTATTTGCCAGCTAGACCTCACAGGCAAGATTAAACCCAAATAGAAATTTATCAGAATTTCGCAAAACAAACAACTTAATAACACAATATACCAAAGTCAAACCTGCAGACTAGCAGAAGGAGAAAGCTGACCCAGCGTTATTAGTAGGGAAGAGATTTTGATAGAAAATTCAATATGATATGAAATAATTTTGCCTACAGCGAACAAATTGCTTATGGCTTCTTGGGTTTGTTTTAATTTATAAGCATGCATACAATCTGTAATTATAAAACCACAAATAAGGAAATAACAGTTATGACATTATTAAACATAAAAAGTAGCTCCACATGATGGCTCATCAGCCATTCCTGAGTAAATATTAGCTCCATGCAGGTCTTGCATCTCCAGGGTATAGCATCTGTTTGTGTTGGTGTTATCACTTGTTCTATCAATCTCTGGGGTCTATAATATCTTAGGTCTACCATCTCTTGGGTCTACAATCTCTGGGGTCTATAATATCTTAGGTCTACCATCTCTTGGGTCTACAATCTCTGGAGTCTATAATCACTGCATGGGGTCTACAATATCTTAGGTCTACCATCTCTTGGGTCTACAATCTCTTGGGTCTACCATCTCTTGGGTCTACCATCTTTTGGGTCTACAATCACTGGGGTCTATTATTTCTGGGATCTACAATCTCTTGGGTCTACAATCTCTTGCCCGGTCTACCATCTCTTGGGTCTACCATCTTTTGGGTCTACAATCTCTGGGGTCTATCATTTCTGGGGTCTACAATGCAATATCTCAGGGGTCTTTCATTTCTGGGGTCTATTATCCCTTGGCCTAGTGGGTCTGTTGTCTCTGTCCAGATCTATCATAAATGTCTGGCAGTTATTCTTTAAGCTACTCCAGGGCTTCAATGTTGTTTCATATTTGGTTTATGAAAGACTTTTTATTGTTTTGTCATTTCAGACCAATAATATAGGAGGCGGAAGTTGGAGCTGTACGAGCCGTCTGTACCAGACATTGATAGACACACAGATAGCTCCCGGTATATAAATACGAGGTATATAACAGCTAATTGGCAGGAAGAGTACTCTCCCTTGGGTATAAAACAGTTAATTGGCAGGAACAGTACTCTCCCCTGGGAAATGTTTGGACACAGCCCAACTGATGTCCACATCAGTCTTATGTGGCTGGTACGTAACCCTACGGCTGTCATAATGTTTCCAGCCTTAGAGCCTTACCTAACACGGGCTGCCATTGTTCCTACTCTTACCATATTACCTAACCTTATTCATCACATTCTTCCTAGCGTGATATTAAATTCTATGAACTTGATAGAACTGTTATTTTTCACACTAGAACAGATATCAAAAGAGATATTTATCACAGTGTGAAAAATATACTTTTTTTTTTTTTGGTATTGACCAATCAGAAATTACTTTTCTCTCTTACTTCACTCATTCAAAGCTGCAAATTTTCTGTTTACAAACAGATGAAGAAACGGTAGAATAAGTACATTCTTTGATACCTAAACCACAGTAGAAAATTACCCACACCATTAACGACATTTGTGTAAGAAATTAAGGCTTACCAAATCTGATGATTGCAAAAATTGTAGAATTGTGTTGTTTGGGAAGCCCATTTAAAAATGGCCCGCAACCTTATTGTGAGCCTAACTTATTTCAGTCAAATGACAGAATGAAAAAATTGAGATTTTCACTTATGCTTTGCACTCATGAAAAATATTTGTAGAATGCACCGGAGATAAACATTTTGTTTGGAGAAGAGTATCAGAAGACTTTATGTAACCCACAGGTGAGTGTCAGAGATTCTACTTTCTATTTACGATAACGAAACTATATAGCGGAAGCATGCAAGACTGAATTATGCGCACGCACCCCGAACGGAAGTGGGTCCGTCATTTCGTTCTCTGGACAGAATCAATAAGCCGCTCGGCTCTCGCCAAGAGCGGCTTAAAAACCAGTTCAAATCATATATATCGGACTGGGTACTGACTTATGTAATATACCTGTATATGAGATGTAATACATTGTACATATAAAATAGTATAAATCATTTACATCAGACTGAGTACTTATGTAATACATTGTATATATAAAATAGTATAAATCATTTACATCAGACTGGGTACTTACTTCTGTAATATACATAAAATAGTATAAATCATTTACATCAGACTGGGTACTTACTGTAATATATATATATCTAAAATAGTGCAAATCATTTAATCACTTTGGGTACTTACTTATGTAATATATATATAAACAAGAGGCCCAATGGGCCTGAAGCGCTCACCTGGTATTAATCTCACACTTATAATCTTTAAAGTGGACTAATATACAGCTACAGGCAAAATATCTGTGTTAGATTCATTTAAAGATTTAAACATATTAGATCCCTGTGACCTTGAATGTGAGCGAAGGTCATTCCTTTGAACAAACTTGGTTGCCCTTCATCCCAGCATCTTACTGGCAAAATATTATAACCCTAGGCCTTTTGGTAATTCAGAAGAAACGTTTAAAGATTTTAAACATATTTGACCCCTGCGACCATGAATATATGTCAAGGTCATTTGTTAGAACAAGCTTGGTTGCCCTTTAACGCAGCATGCTACTGGCCAAATACCATCATCCTAGGCCTCTGGGTTATTGAGAAGAAGTTGTTTAAAGGTTTTAAACATATTTGACCCCTGTGACCTTGAAAATGGATAAATGTTATTTGTTTGAACAAACTTGGTAGCCCTTCATCCCAGCATGTTACTGGCCAAATATCATCATCCAAGGCTTTATGGTTATTGAGAAGAAGTTGTTTAAAGGTTTTAAACATATCTGACCCCCGTGACCTTGGAAATAGATGAAGGTCAATCATTTGAACAAACTTGGTAGCCCTTCATCCCAGCATATTACTGGCCACATATCATTATCCTATGCATCTTGGGTATTCAGAAGAAGTTGTTTAAAGGTTTTTAACATAATTGACCCCTGTGACCTTGACAATGGGTTAAGGTCATATGTTTGAACAAACTTGGTAGCCCTTCATCCCAGCATGCTCCTGGCCAAATATCATCATCAAAAGACGTTTGGTTATTGAGAAGAAGTTGTCTTAAAGGTTTTAAACATAATATTGAGCCCTGTGACCTTGAAAATAGATGAAGGTCATTAATTTGAACAAAGTTGGTAGCCCTTCATCCCAGCATGTTACTGGCCAAATATCATTATACTATGCCTCTTGGGTATTCAGAAGAACTTGTTTAAAGGTTTTATTTTAATTTAATTTATTTTTAAATTTAATAAAAATTAAAATAAATAAATAAATATACATGTTAAGACAGCTATGATGTATGCAAAATGTATTTAAGTTAGGAGATGGCTTATTAAGTTGTAAGAACTTGTGCCCAATCCTTTTTGTCATCACACTAGGCCTTTTGGTTATTCAGAAGAATTCGTTCAAAGAATTTAACATATTTGACCCCTGTGACCTTGAAAATGGATGAAGGTAATTAATTTGAACAAACTTGGTAGCCCTTCATCTCAGCATGTAATATATATATATATATAAAAGAGTGCACATCATATAAATTAGACTTGGCAAATACATATGTAATATATATATATAAAATAGTGCACATCATATAAATCAGACTTGGCACATAAATATGTAATATGTATAAAATAGTGTTCATCATATAAATCAGACTTGGCACAGAAATATGTAATATTTATAAAATATTGCACATCATATAAATCAGACATGGCACAGAAATATGTAATATTTATAAAATAGTGCACATTATATAAATCAGACTTGGCACATAAATATGTAATATAAATATACAGTATTACAAGTCATACACAGCTGATTCAGTACAAAACAGTGGATAATGAACTTAAAATTCCGATCAAACTATTGTGGACTTTGTGCATCACAGCTCTATAAAGAAACACAATGAGTTGCATTAAAATAATAGTGACGTGCTAATTATGAAAAATGTCTATAACAGTCCTGTCGACACATACACATTTTATGTATTGAAAGCAGATTTCCCTTTCATCTACAATATTTTCATTCTTTACTTTTTATTCAATATTTAAATTAGCTACTAAGAAGTGAGTATTTAGCAGATCTCGCTGGTAGGGCACTCCCCAACATTATTACATTACGAGGAAGAACTAGAGTAATTATTTTATTTATTAATAAAAAATATTCAATAGGTTTAAATTAAATAAAATTAGAAGAAAAGATTCAATTATTCATATTATGTTCAACATCCATATTTTGTTGTCCAAATCACCTGCTCTCTGGACTTAAATCTGACGATATGCCTTTATGCTACGTAATTGTATACTTTTTTAAATATGTACCAATGTAATTGTGAAATACGACATTGAAAAAAAAATAAAATAATGACTTGAATTGACAAACACAGATGATTGTGTTAGCACTGAAGACTACGTACCTTTAAATCACAAGCATCACCCGCAAACAGAATATTGTTATTAGCCTTATGCGGCCAAACAGTGTCTCGTCTCATAAAACGTAATGTAGATAACGTTAGAAAATCGTGCTTAAATATCAGTTTATCTTATCTAATAGGTAACAAAAGGTCAATGGTTGTCTCTATCTGGTGCATTTTTGAAAAGAAAAAAAATGTCCACACGATGTATATTAACATGTAACTCAGATATTTTAGAGTATCAGTGACCAAGTAAATGACACGGTGGTCAGTTAGTGGTAGTCATGGAAACCTTAACAAGACAAAGTGCCGTTGTCACTTGCGTCATTGATAATCATTGTGACAATATAACGTAACATAATACCGACGTCAACGGTAGTCATGGTAACCCTGTAACACGACACGATACTTGTTGTCATTGGTAGTCATGGTAACCCTGTTACCCTATAACACGAAACAATACTTCTTGTCATTGGTAGTCCTGGTTACCATGTAACACGACACAATACTAACGTCAACGGTAGTCATGATAACCAAGTAACATACCAGAAAATTGCACGATGATAGTCATGGTTACCGTATAACACGACACAATACATACGTCAATGGTAGCCATGGAAACTCTGTAGCACAACATAAATTATTACTGTTGTCAATGGTAGTCATGGTTACCCTGTAACACGACACCATACATACGTCAATGGTTGCCATGGTAACTCTGTAACACAACATATTACTGTTGTCAATGGTAGCCATGGTAACTCTATAACACAACATATTACTGTTGTCAATGGTAGTCATGGTAATTATTGGCCCCATGATATAAAACACTACATATTTTAATTGTAATATATAATCAACCCAGTGCAGGCGTTATTGGTACACAACACAGTACATGTACCGACGTAAGTGGTAGTCATGGTACGATTTCAACATCACATTACAAATGTTATTTTTAGCCTTGTACTTAAACACTGTATATGTGTTATTGGTATCCAGATAACCTAGCTATAACTTACATATGCCACTTTTGGCAACTCCCCCAATGGAACATTATGCTCCCTGGTTTTACATCATGTACGTTTACACGTGTAAGGGTAAAATATATGAAACTTCCCTATTTCGTTGCTAAATGGGTATATGATATATTTAAAAATATCGTCATGGTATTACCTTTTCTAGTGTACCGATGCTGTGAAGTACTGCTTGGAATAATGTAAATATATATGTACAAACATTGTTACTGTATGATTGCAAGAATGATGGGAAGTTCTCCAGTGTCATATGCTCAACTCATCATGTCGTCTTGAAGAAAATATATCTCTTGTCAAAGGGTGATCATCCTAGTTTGTTGAAGTTGATGTTATAAACTGTCCGTAGCTTCGAATCTCAGTCGTATTATATTATTTCACGAATGTTTGTGAGATCCATGCAATACTGGATACTCGTTTGTGCTATTTATTATTATATGAAAGGAAGGAATTTGTCAGTTTATCTCAAAAATGTGCCTCGATGTGCATTTTGCATGGATTGAATTATGAGAGGTCACATGATTCGCTACATTGGGATCAGCGATGGCATCTTAAAATGTTTCAAATGGAGATGCCCCTCTACTCTATCTATGAGGAGTGTCATTTAGGAGGGTATAACTTCCACTGCTATTTGCAGTATATAAATACATAGCCCGAGTACTACACTGTACCTCTTCTTTTGTGTGACAATGCGTTTGTAAACTAGTTCTTTAAAAACAATATTGAAAACGTTTCCTGGACTTTAATTGTAACTTATATAGATACATTTAATACATTTTATATTTCTTTCTTTCAAATATTTTTTTTCTTAAAATAAACAATAATCAGATACGATATTTTGTTTAGGCAAGAGCGCTTGACATTGGCAGTTCCTGTTCTAATAAATGTCCTGCCTGGCCTCGTCGATAACAGCTGAACATTTTGAGTTGTAGGGTTATTAGAAAATTAAAAACAATTAATCTTTTGCAGAGGTAGTTGATATTCATTCATACATTTAAAAGTGCCATATCACAATAACTCATAATGCAACTTGCAATATGAAACACAGATTTATCAGGATAACTGTACATTAAAAAGTCGCTAGTCTACATTTTTGCGGTTTCAATGGACAGTCCGACGGATCTGAAATGTTATTCTTATCGTATCGTGACTCTCATGAAACAGACTTTAACTCAATGATCGAAGAGGTATGCAATTGATATTTGGCCCGATGTTATTTGTTACGATAACCCATATCAGCTGCCATTATACACTTTAAACTCTCGTGTGTAGAATGAACGTGTACTGTTTTCCAGTTGGCATTTTGTATATGTGCTCTATATTGTACTGTGCATGCTTTTGCGTTCCCTGCCATTATGCGTTTTTATCAATTTCCACGGCAAAATAAATAACACTCCCTGACAGCAGGTGCCGTGTATAGTAAATGGTGAATGGACTATCACCATAATACACGCACATACGTTGATTATTTCTTAAGTAAACAGTCGTGTGTTCACATTTTTTTGCGGCAAGAGACTTACACAGCCCTTTAAAAAAACCAAAATAAATTATAAATCCAGAGAACTTCTGGAATAAAAAAACACACACTCGTTGTCCTTCACATGTGTGAATTGGATATACATTAAGAACACGTCTAAACAGGCTCTTCCACCAGCTGTTTTATCTCATATTTCTGTCGTGTTTATATTATATTTTGTTTGAGTTTTAAAATGTGGAACAACTATCTAGAAAGTCAATACGGAAACAAATGTCAATTTTTCTGGATAAAGACTTAAATAAAGGGATGATAGGCAAATAAACATTAAAAAAATACTGCAGGTATTTCGTCATTAATACGTAGTATACAAAGATATTAATGACAAAGCAGTATGCAAGGTACGTTATAACAATAATAAGAAAATGGTATAAACAACTCTTTGGAATTAAAAACGACAGGTGTCAATATTTCACCTCTCTGTAACCTATGGCATGTCGTTGTGCTATATTTATGGTGTACTTGGTCGTACTTAAATTTGGTAACTTTTGCTATTTTATTAACGGAAAAAGGCTGTTACCACGAATATCCCGAAAATTAATACCTTAATAGCAATAGATACATGTAGCATTAACTGAGCATATGTTTTGTACACCTATTAAGCCATTTGGAAAAAAAATTAACCTGAGATATGGAAAGAATAACATACATTTATTTTATGCATATAATATTTTTTAATTGATCCTACTGGAAACCACGCCTTAAATGTCTCTCACCAGCTGTTACAACTCAGACTATTTTCTTGTTGATATTGTTTTTTGTACCGCTTGGAATTCTTCTGTAGCGGTTTAATATTTACAAAAGACCACTAGTGACTACAAAATTCTGACTATCCTCGTATCACGGTAGTAATGTAATTTGTATTATATTGATGTATTATATTGATGTGGATATAGAGGCAGAGATGCTTGCGTCCACTAATATCCT